>SNQJ01S0041322.1:28561-44295 GCA_010110895.2 Picea sitchensis | reverse complement strand
TAAGGGCACGGTCTAGCCTCCTTAGTTGGTGCCTTGAGATATTGGTCTGAGTATTATATTAGTTGGTGCCTTGAGATATTGGTTTGAGATATATTAGAGAGATATAGCACAGGGCAAACCCTTGTCTATAGAACCCTTGAATATCTAACCTTTGGGGACAGAAACAAAAAACAAAACAGACAAGATCTATTGCCACGCAACTGTGTTCGAGTTGCCAAATCACTACACATTTATTCCTGATTAAGCATTTGGGAATTTCATCACTGCAGTATTCTTTAGACCACAGTATAACTCCATAGATGTAAAAAATAAATCTGGATTTTGTTGCACCATTATTTGAGACCTATTCCATTGGATTTATCTCTTCGCCCTTATCACATTCATACCTATCATTTTTCAGAAAAAAATTTGACCCCACCCACCCCTTTTCGGTTCCCTCGTCATCATGGCCCATACCTGTAGCCAAGACTTGGAAACTCGCTTCAATCCCTTGCAATATAATTTGATAGAGACCCAACAAGAAGTTAGACAACTCAGTGCCAATATTGCCACCATCAATAAAAACATGCATTCCTCCATTGCCCCCTCAATCGAGGAACTCAAAAAATGCCTCAAACAAGGCATTACTACCTAGCTTGAATATCTTTCTTCGATGATATGCACCAAGATTCATATCCCTGTAGATCCCCTTTTATATGACCCACCTTTGCATACCGAAGTTGAAACTTCCTCTCATTCCCATAATTTTCATCCCCATCACTTTCAGTGTGACCTACGCCTTCCATGTGTGGATGTGACCAAATTTGATGGATCGGATCCACTGGTTGGGTAACTCAAATGGAACATTATTTCTCTTTGTACTACATTACATATGACTTGGCCAAACTCTGGTATGGTGTTCTCCATCTAGATCAAGAACGTTGGCAATGGTGGAAATGGAGAAAAATTTCGCATCAAGGGTATGTTACTTGGACACACTTTGTGGAAAAGCTTTATGAATTCTTTGACACTGACACCAACCATTTAGGTTGTTTGAAAAAGTTTAAACAATATAGCACAGTGGAAGAATTTATAGCTTCTTTTGAGCGATTGGATTTTCATACAGAGGGAATGTCTTATGCTCTTTTTCGAGAATGTTTTATCAGTAGCCTCAAAGATTATATTCATGCCCATGTCCTCATGGCCTGGCCTTAGAGTTGGGTGGAGGCTACTAAAAGAGCTAAGGAATCAAAACATGTTGTCTCTTCTCAAAATTGGAAACCCTCTTTTATTCCTCACACTAAACCAGTAAATCCCACTCCTCCAACCCCACTAAAGATCCAAACATTAACCAGAGCCGAAATGGATGAACGCCAACTCAAAGGCCTTTGTTATTATTGTGATAAAAAATATTTTTCGAGACACAAGTGTAAGGAACAAAAACATTGTATGGCCATCTCGAAGGAAGTTTCGGAAGAGGATGTTGAAGCTCCCCTTGTGTCAGTGTCACCTGAACCCACTGACATAACCCCTCCCTCAGACCCTCCCGAAGTCAAACCGGTCATTTCCCTAAATGCTCTCACTAGCTTCTATGTTCCCCAAACCCTCAAGCTAATTGGCTACATCAAGCATAGTAAGATCATAATTATTGTTGATAGTGGAACCAACCATAATTTTATTCATCTCCCCATTGCCCAAGAAACAAATTGTTATATCCGTGCAGTCCATAATTTCCAAATCATGATTGCCAATGTCAGGTCCATGAAATGTGGAGGGCGTTCTGAAAATGTGTCTCCAAATTGGTGACTACCACTTGAAATCTCATATGTTTTCTATCAACATGGGTGGCTGTGACATTGTGTTGGGTGAAAACTAGCTACGTATTTTGGGTCCCATTCTCATGGATGTTAAGGAATTAACCATGTAATTTTACCAGGAAGGCCAACAATATAAGTTCCAAGGAATCACCATTAGTTCCCCTGAGATCATTAGTTCCCATCGCATGGAAAAGCTGCTCAAAAAATGTCATTCTGGCGTTATTTCTAAACTCCATGCCATATAAGCAACTGAGACATGCTCTATGCTGCAGGACCTCCAATCCATCCAACCTAAACATAAAGTGTTTTTTTCCACTCCCCAGGGACTCCCTACTTCTTGTGGTGTTCATTATCATTCCATTCCCTTGTCCTAGGAATCCCTCCTCCCAATATCCATCCCTATCGCCACCCCTTTTCCCAAAAAAATGAAATTGAGAAAATGGTTTAAGAACTACTTAACGCAGGTGTTATCCTCCCTAGTATGATCCCCTACTCTTCTCCTGTGGTCATGGTCCTGAAGAAATAAGGTTCTTGGAACATGTGTCCTGACTTCCGAGCCCTCAACAAACTCACCATTAAAGAAAAATTTCCCATTCCTGTCATTGATGACCTCTTGGATGAATTGAGTGGCGCCCAGTTCTTTACTAAACTTGATCTTTGTTCTGGCTACCACCAGATCTGTATGAAAGAGGAAGACATTCCTAAGACTTCCTTTAGAACTCATGAGGGCCATTATGATTTTTTGGTCATTCCCTTTGGCTTATGTAATTCTCCCTCCACTTTCCAAAGCCTCATGAATCATGTCTTCCATCCTTTTGTTCATCATTTTTTCTTAGTTTTCTTTGATGATATCCTCATATATAGAAAAACCTGGACATACCATCTTGCTCATGTGGATCAAGTTCTCCATCTACTCTCTTAGCACCAAATTTTCCTGAAACAATCTAAATGTTCTTTTGGCACCTTGAAAGTCGAGTACTTAGGTCATATTGTTGGAAAGGATGATGTCAAGGTGGATCCTAAAAATATTGAATCTATGCAAGACTGGCCTCAACCAAATACTCTCAAAAGATTGCATGGATTTATGGGCTTAACAGGTTATTATTGCAAGTTTGTTAAGAATTATGGAAAGATTGTGGCACCTCTCACATCCCTCCTTAAAAATAATTCTTTCACTTGGACTCTAGCAGTTGCTCAGGATTTTCAAACCTTGAAAATGGCCATGTGCACCACTCCAGTTCTGGCCCTTCCTAGTTTCACAAAGACCTTTGTCCTAGAATGTGATGCTTCAGGGAAAGGAATTGGTGTCGTCCTTATGCAAGAGGGTCGGCCTTTTGCATTTACCAACAAACAATTGTCTAAACAAAATTTGGGCAAATCGATATATGAAAAATAAATGTTGTCTATTCTACATGTCGTTGATCTTTGGTGGTCTTATCTATTGGGGCAACGATTCCAAATTAAGACAAATCATCAAAGCCTCAAGTAGTTTTTAGAACAACGCATTTCCTCCCCAGAGAAAAACATATGGGTGACTAAGCTCTTTGGATACGATTATGAGATCATTTACAAGAAAGGCAAAGACAATGTGGTTGCGGATGCACTTTCCCGAAAATATGAAGATGAAGGGTCCCTTTTTTCTCTCTCCTTCATTGTACCATATTGGCTCCAAGTTGTTCACCGAGAATGGCTACAAGATCCCAAAAGTTTGCATATGATACAACAATTGAAGTCCAATTCTCCATTTTCCCCAGGGTACTCTTGGCTCCATGATGAGCTTTGATACAAAATTCATTTGTATTTAAGTAAATAGTCAAAACTTAAATCCACAGTACTTTCTGAGCTTCATGCTACACCCATAGATGGGCACTCCAGGTTTACGAAAACCTATGATAGGGTCAAACGTTCTTTTTTCTAGGATGGTATGAAAAAGGACATTCGTAATTTTGTAGTTGAATGTGATGTGTGTCAACGCAAAAAGGGAGAAACAGTCAAATCTCCTGGAACACTACAACCACTTTCGATTCCACCTGCTATTTGGCAGGATATCTCTATGAATTTTATTGTAGGCTTACCTAAATCAAGAAATAAATCAATCATCATGGTGGTAGTTGATTATCTTTACAAATATTCTCATTTATGTTCTCTTCAACATCCATTTACAACATCCACTATGGCTCAAATTTTCATGGATCGAGTCTTCAAGCTTCATGGCATGCTGTATTCTATTGTTTCTGATCATGACCCAACTTTCACCAACAATTTTTGGCAAGAACTTTTCAAGCTACAAGGCACCCAATTTCATCTCAGCACAACTTATCATCCCCAGACTAATGGTCAAACTGAAGTTGTCAAAAAGTGTTTGGAAACATATTTGAGGTGTTTTGCATCGAAAAAGAAAAATCAGTGGGCTCAATGGTTACCACTAGCTGAATGGTGGTACAACACTTCATAACATACAACTACCCGCGTGACTCCTTTTGAAGCAATATATGGAAAAACTCCACCTTCAGTTCTCTCATATTTACCAGGTGTCTCGAAGGTCTAGGAGGTTGACCAAATACTTACAGTTTGAGATGCTATTCTCCATACCCTCAAAGAGAATTTGGTCATGGCCCAGAATTGCATGAAGCAACAAGCAGATCAAGGTCTCTCTAAACATCAATTTGCAGAAGGGGATCAGGTGTTTCTTCAACTGAAACTTTACAAGAAAAATTACCTCAAGGTTGACCATTGTCAGAAACTAGCGCCCAAATTTTATGGTCCTTATACCATTATCAAGCATGTGGGATCGGTGTCCTATCAGTTAGCTTTTCCCAGTCATTCTTTGCTACATCTCATTTTTCATGCTTCCTTCTTAAATAAGGTGATTCGAACTAAGTTCCAAACTCAAACCACCGTTCTCGAGTTGGAAAAAGAAGGATCCATTTGGCTACAACCACAAGCAGTCTTGGACCAGCATGAGCATCACCTACATCAATGAACCATCAAGTGTTAGTCCAGTGGAAAGATACAACCCCAGTAGATGCCACTTGGGAACCAGCTACCATTCCACAGCAATTTCCATGTCTCAAGCCTTGAGGACAAGGTTTTCTTTAAGGGGGACGACATGTTAGGGACCTAACCCCTCACATAGGTAGAATATTATATTTCGATGTAATAAAGGTCAATATTAATAAGGCCTAGCAATAAGGAAGAATAATTCAAATGTAAGAAGACCTAATAGAAGCTTTCGCTTCTAGAAGGATGTTCCTCTAGATGGTTCTTTTGATAGACATATTTAGTATAAATAGGAGTCGAGGGTATGAATTTTTTTTTCTTGGATATTAATGTAATAGATATCTGCTCGACTGGAGGTTTCCCCCTCGAAGAGGCAAGTGAACATTTCTCTCAGTAATCAAAGTGCTCTTTCGGGTGTTATTATGGTATCATTTTGGTATTATTGTGGTGTTGTTCTGGTTATATTGTTGTTCATATTCAATTTATATCATTTTATTTATGTTCTGCATACTTTTTATATATAGAATATTACACCCAGAAACACTGTAGTCACACTGAGACAACCTAAGCAACCTAAAAATGTAGTCAACCTTTGGTTTCAACTATTCTCTGACATTCTTGGGAACGATCAATTAAAATAAAAGTTGCGCAAAGTGATATACCTAGTTTTAGGGAATGAAGAACCCATAGAAGCTAGAATAAGGACTAATCTACCTGAGAAGAGTACTCAGAGAGTGCAAAGAAGAAAAGTATGAACTGGAAAATAATTCAGACTGGTAGCCTAGTTAGACGAATTTGAGATTAAGGATGTCATGTTGGATCTAGGATCTGATGTGAACATTCTGCCTAAGAATACCTGGGAAGCCTTAGGAAAACCTAGGCTGACATATTCCCCAATTTAGCTAAGAATGGCCAACCAATATTGTATTTTCCCAATAGGAAGACTGGAGAGTGTGGAAATAGATGTTGCGGGAGTGAATATTGTAGCTAACTTTGAAGTGATTGAAGTCATGGGGGATAAGGACCATTACCCTACACTACTTGGCATTGATTAGGCCTACGAAAACTATGAAGTAATTGACTTAAATAAAGACACCATGACATTTGAGGTTGATGGAATCAAGGTAGTTCAACCCTTAAATCTATATGTAGGGCCCAGATATACAGAGCGAACAAACAATAATATGGAGGGAGAAGACTTGGATTAGTTGTAAAATCTAACATCAGGAACAAGAGACGATTATATAAATCCTATTGTTGATGGATAGGTAAGTTGGAGGAGTATACAGTCAATGGACGAAGATTCAAAATTGGCATTTGACAGTTGGTAGCAAGGCTCATACTAAAAATTCTCAAGGAGATGTGAAACTATCAGAGAAACCATGTGGGTTGGGACCGAAGTCAAAGAACACCAAGTATATGATGGAACCTTGTTACACATTATTTTAGTCACCCTGGTGATCTTTATACAACATGTGTTTAGGTTCCCAAAAGAACCTTTCTTCATGAGAAAAATGGATGGCTTCCTCTTCTACAAAACCTTGTTAAGAAAGATCACTGCAGGTCAAGCATAAGATACAGTGTGGAGATTATTGATCTTCGCAGTCTATCCTGAAACTATTGTGTGGCGTTTCTGCAGGCTTCCCTATAGCAAGGGTGCAGCGATGTTGAAAGACTAAGGAAAGTTTGAAGTTCACGAAGGNGCATTTGACAGTTGGTAGCAAGGCTCATACTAAAAATTCTCAAGGAGATGTGAAACTATCAGAGAAACCATGTGGGTTGGGACCGAAGTCAAAGAACACCAAGTATATGATGGAACCTTGTTACACATTATTTTAGTCACCCTAGTGATCTTTATACAACATGTGTTTAGGTTCCCAAAAGAACCTTTCTTCATGAGAAAAATGGATGGCTTCCTCTTCTACAAAACCTTGTTAAGAAAGATCACCGCAGGTCAAGCATAAGATACAGTGTGGAGATTATTGATCTTCGCAGTCTATCCTGAAACTATTGTGTGGCGTTTCTGCAGGCTTCCCTATAGCAAGGGTGCAGCGATGTTGAAAGACTAAGGAAAGTTTGAAGTTCACGAAGGTTCTAGAAGGGAATATTCTAGAATATTAGGTGGAATCTGTATGGTTGGGATCCTACTTGCTTCTCTAATTTGGTGGGATCATCCTAATATATTTAACCATCTCTCTTTCTCCTATATAATGATGGGTTTCTCATGTAAAAGGTTAAGAAAAGAATTAATGAAGGAATAGGCTGAGAACTGTGTGAGGAATTCTACTTCAATTGATGTTTTTTGGCACAGGGGAAGACCTAGGGTTCAACGCTACAAGAGCGCACCAAAAAAACCCTAACTATCATCCCTTTCAGCAACACCTATGAAGCAGATGAAGTCTCACCTAAGGTAGAGGCATGGGTGGTTGCAGGACTCAAGTGTATGCAACCTTAGCTGGGACACGGATCTGTGATTATATCACTTACAGAGCACTTAGCATCAATCAATTATCAATATTCAACCCTTATTATACTTTGTAGATAGCACAGAGGATCGCAACATTCACTTAGATATAAGGCATCTTAGTACTTAGCAACAGTAAAGAAGATCAGATCCAGTAGATCAACACCAAGCATCTTCATAAATATCAGATCTACTATTCATACACATCTAATAAGCACAAAGCATAAATAGATCTATCTAATTATATCAAGGCACTTAGCAAAAGCAAAGATAAGCACATCAAGTCAAGGCACAAAGCATAACACACATATTTATGTGGTTCAGCCCCACCCTGGGGATACATCCACCAACTCTTCTTCTTTATTATCGTCGTCCAAGCGGTTACAAGAACAAAACCACCAAACCCTATTGCACACAGGATAGAATATATGCGCAGCTCGCTAGATCCTTCTTCCTTGTGTTATAGCACAAAGCCTTCTACAACTTCTTACAAAAACTTGCACTCAGCTTCTACAAGTCTTATATAGGCACTAAGCTCTTACAAATCTTACTTGCACTTGGCATACATCACATAGACATACTATTCGACTCTCTTATTACATTTCCTATCCTTCTATTTATACATATAAAATGGTCCTAAGCATGGGTAAACCCACGAACCGACATCCCTTTCCCATTACATATTTCTCAAAACCCAAAAAGGGGCCCAAAAGTAGGCCGAGATTCTGCAATCTTCGCTTCGTCTGGTGCTCCATCTTTGACAGGCTTTTGAAGTCCCAAAAATGGTCAAATATGACCAAGTGTTCCCAAAACTTGGTCAAGGGCCAACTGGCGCCCAACACTCACCTGTGACTCGTCCCAAGTCACTCTGGTTTGAGCCATTATGCTTTGAACGCCTCGAGCTTGGCTTGAGATGTTTCGACCTATTGTAGTGCTATTGCCTCTTTCTTGGTGAAATCCTGAATGAGTGCATCATTGAATGGTCCTTATAGGCGTTGTTCTATTGTGATGATGACCTATTCTAGCTTGGCTCCTTGGCTTTCAACTTCAGTGAAAAGTTGGTATGCCTTCTCTTGCACTAGTTGAAGTCATTGAGAGACTTCCATCACTTTGGTGTGAATCATGTGGATCTATTGTTGGGTCGTGCGTTGCTCTAGAAGCCTCTTCATTCTTTTGATTAGTGACAAGGCATTCAACTGCGCTTGTAACGTCTCTGCGTGTTGCTCCGCTTCTTGGAGTTGCAACTCCAATGCTTGTAACTCTGGATTCTCCATGAGGTTTTCATAAGTCTGAGCGCTCCTAGAGCTCAGTCACTTGCATTCCAAAGCAAGGGATTTTATTCTGCCAAATGTGATGCGAGCAGTTGACTCTCTTAGGTCTCTGATTTATTGAGGAGTCTCGGGCACAATGCGAAGCTCCAAGTCTGTGATGTTTTGTTGAAGTTTTTGGATCACTTCTTCAAGTTGTGCCACCTGTTGTGGCATTCGTTCTTCATCTCTCACTTCTATGACATTCATAGAGCGAAGTGCTATGTTCACTAGTTCATTTACTTCTAGTTGCTCTGTGATCAAATGGTCCTTGCTCTGTTGTAGCTCTTCCTTTTATTTGTCCCACTTTACTTGAAGAGAAATTTTTTCTGTGCTTCTCGTCAAGTACTTCCTGTACTTGTGCCAAAGCCTGGATGGCTTGCGTTGTCTCTTCCTGAACTCATCGAAGGAGATCTTCAACTTTATCAGTGATCTGGTGTAATTGGGTTGGCTCATCTCCTGGTTCTATTGTTCCTACTGTCAGAGGTGCAGTGGAGACTGTGCGGCTAGACTGGAGTGCATGTTGCACTCCTTGGAGTTCAATCTCGATGCGATTATACATCTACTCCTGCTTCACCTCCTATGTCTCTAATACCTCCTATGACGCATCATTCACAACTGCAATGATGAAATTAAAATCATCCAATGTGAGGGTAGTCCACATCTTGGTTACAGGGGTTCTAGGTTTCTTCTGGGAGGAAGATTTCAGAGGCACAACCTTCCTTTTCTTTGACAAGTCCTCTTCGTCTCTAGGTGGTGGTACTTCACCTTTCTGTTGTTCAATTTATGTGCCTTCTATCTCTTTTCCATCATCCCCTTCATCTGGTGAGATGGACGTAGTCCTCACATATGTGTTGTCTATATCCTGAACTTTTGCAAGCTTCTTCATCTTAATAGGTCCGGGTGTATCTTGCGCAGATTTCGGGATGTCTACATCAGACAAATCCATACGTTTGGCTATAATAAGGAGGTCTTCCAACCATTCCTTAGTGATGTCTTCTAAGTCTTCCTCTGTCAACTTGTAATAGGACTGTAACTACTTCTTGTGCTCATCAGCACATGTTGTTATATAAATGAAGTGGTGGTCCGTGTTGAACTTCATTAAGGGTTGAAACATGTGGAGGGTATTTGGGGTCATCCGGGGCTCGCACTATATGGCTTGTTTCAACTGTTTGTAGTAGGTATGGAAGACAACATTGGATTTCCACTTCTTGTTCATATCATTAGAGTACCACAAGGTACTGAACATTGCGGCCAAAGGTTCAAAGGGCTCGATGTCGTGGAAGGTCGCACTTTCTGGCATTTCCCATGCAATGAATCCAATCAGTATGAGAAGCCAGCTAAAGTGGAACTCATGCCCTTGGTATTGCACTTCTTTGCAATCAAGCTCTATATGGTTTACAAGGTACTGCACCTAATTCATCTGTAGTCCCTCTGCGCACTTTCCTGTGAGGTCAACTATGAATCCAGTAACTTGGGTGGGCCAATTCCTGTAAACTATCTTTCCTGCGATTAGCTGACATGCGAGGTGCACTGCGTCATTCTGGATAGAGGTTACCTTGTAACCTCGCGTGCCCTTCTTGACATCACCATAATTTTCTTTGATTCTCTACGCTAATGCTTGGTTTGAGGTCTTTCTAGGGTAAAAATCTTGTGGGTCAGGGCCCTACATGCTCAGTCCTGTGATATAATTGATCAAGGTCATATCCACAATGATGCGATGGTTGAACCATAAGTAACCTCCGTGGTAGCTGGATAACAATAATTTCACGCATGCATTTACTTCCTGGTGTCGGCCGAAGTGTGGGATATTAATCACATTGAGCAGTGTGGACTGTGCGAAGTTTTTGGTCCATGGCTGCGGGATAATCTTCAAATTCTTGCTTTTAGTCCTAGTCAAATACTTGTGCAGGGTGAGCATGCTATAAGCCTTCCTATCACCAAGATTGAAGTCACTAAACTTCAATGCTATGAGCTTATCCTGGTCAGATCGAAATGTGCGTATCCCTTTCGGGAGGTATGCCTTGACCAAATCATAGTCAAAATCTCTGGGAACACTGTCTCGGTTGATGGCGCCTCTTAGAGGGGGTAGGTAGGCAGGAAGAATGCTTGGAATCAACGTGGAATTCACAATATCGCTCTATTCTTCATTCTCATATTTTTCGTGATTCTGGAAGTTCCTGCTCCATGAGTAGTCGATGGAGAAGCTTGGACTCCTCATGTTGATGATGCTTGCACACCTGTATACGTCCTTCTTTCTGACATGATTTTCTTGGTCCTGAGATCAGTGAGTACTTCCTTCGCATATTCTTCAAGTGTGTTAAGCTCTTCGGACATACATGCTTGGGGTTAATATTGGGGTTACAATGATCTTAGACACTACATAGGAATGAACAACAAGGGCGTGATGATCATTCTATACACTTTCTAGTCTACGAGCTTCAAAATCTTAATTGGAAAAAGTGTTCTTCAGGGATGGTGCGGCGAGATATATAGGTGATCTTGGCAACGATTTTCTTTGCAACGGGTATGACCCTCATTAATTCATGTTTTGTCCATTATGGCATGGTACAATGGTCTGGTGATGGGCCATCAATGCTTTCTGACTAGGTCGGAGCAGCAGTCGAATGGATATACTGGCCTCCAATGGCTATATTGCTTTTCCACAGTGAAGTGCCCTATGTCGTTGTTCTGATATCCCAGCAAAGCTCCAATTCTGCAAAGTTTCTTTCTGTGAGGTACCCTCTAGAACCTTCTGTAATTTTTCAATATTATCCTTCTTCTTACTCAACTTTCTAGCCTTCTTCCCAGTGAGCTTCATCTCAGTGATTCTCTTCCCATTCTGATTCTTATTTTCCTTGGGCATAGGCACTTTACACTGTTGATATTCTCTCTTAAGACTCATGGGAAATACTTCTTCTATATCTTAGACAGATACTTCAATCTTATGTGAGTCCTCTAATGCTCTTGCAGCTTTGACATATGAGCTTCTACTGTCAAATAGCTTCGATATGTTCTCATGTTCTTCAATCAACTGTGCGATCCTTCTTGTCATGAAATCTTTTAACTCTTTTCTCTGTTGTTCTAAAACCTCTTCTTCTTCCTTCTTTTTCACTTGATCTCTATCAATCCAAGATTTTCCTAGTAACATGGTAACCAGGGTGTTGTCTTTAATGAATTTAATAATTTCAAAGTATTCCTTTGTTGAAGTTCCATTGACTGTCATAGGTATATGAGCGAGATTTCCACATCACATCATCATTTTTCCTCTAAATAGTCCTATTCCTCCTAATGAAGGGGTCATATCAAGCTTCCCTATAGCTTCCCAAGTTCTTTCTGGCATAATTTTCACTTGTGTCTCTTAATCAAGGACAGAGTCAATGTTGAAGTCTCCTATTCTTGCTTCAATGCATTCTTTTTCTTTGAAAATATATGATAGTCTAACATATCGGTGGTCATTCATGGTCTCTTTCATTTGTGTCAATACCTTCTCTGATTCTTGCTAGGGTTTTTCCTCTTTTAGATCTGCCTTAGGGTTTTCCTGATTCAGATTTATTTCTTCCATCTTACTGATCATTCTAGGGAAATCCAATACCTCATGGTCCGTAACTTTGCAAAAAAGATAACTAGATCTTCCACCAGGGCATTCCTTAGCTAGATGGCCTAGTTTTCTGCAACTGTAACATAGGTTTAATCCTCTCTTTCTTTTAAATGATCCCCAACTTCTTCTATACTACGCACTAGGATCATGGTAGCTAGTCTGCAAAAAAATCTTTCTAGGATCTTACATCCATTTGATAGTCCAAATATTCTTTCTATGCATAGGTATAACATATATGTCACTATTCTTATCAGATCTAAAATCATATCAAACCTTCTTTCATCTATCAATGCCCTAGTTTCCAACCTAGGACAAACTCCATTAAACATACCTAGATCCATACCTTAGAAACAAAAATTTGTACTTATCTTACTTCAACAGAGCACAAAGCTTCCAGATCTAAGAACTTTTAACTATTTTTACCTTTATCAAAGCATAGAGATTATAGATCTTACCTCTTTTCTTCATATCTTACCTCTTTTCTTTAGAAACTTCCACTTTTACCATTCTTATATCACAAAGTGTTCAGATATTGCTTCTTTTCTTCAGATCTGTCCTTCCTTTCTTGGCACAAAGCTTCACGGGTTGAGTAAAAGGCTGTGCAATAGGGCAACAGATCTATGCACAGAGCTTCCACAGTTTCCAATCGAATCTTTGCACAAAGATTATTTTCCCTTAGTTACCAGCAATCACAGTTTCAGGTCCCGACAACGGAACCATTTTTTGGCACAAGGTCAGACCCAGGGTTCAATGCTACAAGAGCACACCAACAAAACCCTAACGGTCGGCCCTTTCGGCAACACCTACGAAACAAATGAAGTCTCACCCGAGGTAGAGGAAGGGGTTGTTGCAGGACTCAAGTGTCTGTAACCTTAGTTGGGACACATATCTGTGATTATATCACTTACAGATCACTTAGCATCGATCAATTATCAATATTCAACCCTTATTATACTTCACAGATAGCACAAAGCATCGCAACATTCACTTAGATCTAAGGCATCTTAGTACTTAGCAACAGTAAAGAAGATCAGATCTAGTAGTTCAGCACTAATCATCTTCATACATATCATATCTACTATTCATACACATCTAATAAGCACAAAGCATAAATAGATTTATCCAAGTATATCAAGGCACAAAGCATAACACACAAATTTATGTGGTTCACCCCCACCCTAGGGCTACATCCACCAACTCTTCTTCTTTATTATTGTTGGCCAAGCGGTTACAAGCACAGAGCCACCAAACCCTACTGTGCACGGGACATAATATCTGCACAGCTCGCTAGATCCTTCTTCCTTGCGTTATAGCACAAATCCTTCTACAACTTCTTATAATAACTTGCACTCAGCTTTTGCAAGTCTCATATAGGCACTAAGCTCTTACAGATCTTACTTTCACTTAGCATACATCACATAGACATATTATCTGACTCTCTTATTACATTTCCTATCCTTCTATTTATACATACAAAATGGGCCTAAGCATGGGTAAACCCACGGTTTGACATCCCTTTCCCATTACATATTTCCCAAAACCCAAAAAGGGGCCCAAAAGTGGGCCGAGATTCTGCAGTCTCTGCTTCGTCTGATGCTCCATCTTTGACAGGTTGTCAAAGTCCCAAAAATGGTCAAATATGACCAAGTGTTCCCAAAACTTGGTCAAGGGCCAACAATGCTTGAGGTCTTCATTTGTCCATCAATTTATTGTGGATATTCTTCATGCAAGTTTGGAGCAAGTGTGTGTGTGTTGGAGAAAAGGGTCACTAAAAGGGAACCTTGCAACATCAAGTATATTTGGTTGTATCTTCCACTTTTACTTAATATAATACAATTCCATGTTTCTTTCCCATAAAATCATTCTAATTTTATTACATGACTCCTTGATCAGATGTATAAGTTTTCATTGAATATACTATTTTTTCTTTCAATTGGGTTGGTTTGTGTCATTGCAGATCCAATATGACAAGAGATCTGAAGCGGATCAAGGACAACACAGATATAAGGAAGCGATATTCAAAGGTATGCCACTCATCTCTTGTTTGATAGTAAATTCGATGATTAGAGCTTAGGGAAAGTGCCATGTCATGTCTTGTTTTTTTCTAGAACTAGGTGGATCTAGGGAGATCGGTTTATGTCTGCATTTACCGATTAATCCAATAACACACCTCAGGACTCGACAATTTTCTTCTTAGCATGGAAGAAAAGGTAGTAGGGGATCAAAGGATCTCAGTACTAGATGTGGACCTCAAGGAAATCCTTTCCAAATGGTGGGATAATCATAAATCCTTACTCAAAACTTGGGATGATGTGAATAAATCTATCAAGTATAGTTTTCAGAATAAGGAGCAGTTGGAATCAAAGATGCCGACGGATTTCAAATTTGTGCAACTGTTCAGCAGAGAATCTGATCCTAGAGCACATATTGAACAGTGTGTGACACAGTGGCAAGTTGTGGAAATACCCTCTCTCTTATGGGTTCAGGTATTTCCCCATTCCCTAGGTCTAATCTCGAAATCTCGGTTCATACATGAGGAAACCAGAAGACATACCAACGACTAGAAAACATTGGTAACTCATTGTTGCAAGGGCTTCTCGTTTACAAGTACCCTGAGCTTGAAGTAGTCCTGCAAAAGATTAAAGAAATTATTTTTACAGATAATAGTAATCAGAAATCAAACCTAGGGGTATGTGCAAAACATAATCGATAACTTCATACTAACCTTCACCTAACCTCAACCAAGAATCCCATAGAATTCTATAAGATTAGCAGGATTTAGAAATCCCAGATGATTTAGAGTAATTGAGAAACCTACCCATTAAAGAGATAGAAGGGAATAGAGAAATAAAAAACACCATACCCAGACAAACTGATAGTTCCTACAATCACCCATTAAAGTTGCACAAAGTCAATATAGGTACCACAGAGAAACCTAATATAGCTATGGTGGGAGACTATTGGGATGAGAAAACTAGTCCAAAAATACAGAGTTTGTTGCAGGAATATGAGGATTTGTTCCCAAAGACTTTTTCAGAGTTAAAGGGAATCAAAGGAGTTATGGGAGAAATGAAAATAGAATTGAAACTAGGATCAAATCTTGTGAGGCATAGACCATACTGTATTAACCCTAGAGTAAAAGAGAAGGTTAAGAATGATATAAACAAGATGTTGGAAGTTAGACTTATTTTTGCAGTGGAAGAAGTAGAGTGGGTCAGCCCAATAGTCATTCAAGGAAAGAAAGGCACAGAGGACATCAGGGTCTATGTATACTATAGAAGTCTTAAATCTGCTTGTGTGCATGACCCTTTCCCAACAAATTTTACTGATGAGGTGCTAGAACATAATGTGGGGAATGAAGAGTACTCATTCATAGATGGATTTTCAGGGTACCACCAAGTTAGGATTGGCGAAGAGGAAAAAAATAAGACCACATTCATAATAGAATGAGGATCTTTAATATACAATGTGATTCCATTTGGCTTGAAGAACGCCCCTGCAATTTTCTCTAGGATTGTAGTAGTAGATTTCAGAGAGTTTATTCACAAGTTCATAGAGGTTTACAT
>SNQJ01S0041322.1:12246-27744 GCA_010110895.2 Picea sitchensis | reverse complement strand
GATCAACTCCTAGATGCATACTTGTTCCAGGTTGAGGCCATACCAGAGTACCTGGAGGACATAGAAGTCTTCTTAAGTACAGGGGCCTACCCAGAAACATACTTTGCAACCCAGAAATGCCATATGGTTGTTAGAAAAGAGGATTACCAGTTGATCATGGGACAATTGTATAAATTGGGACTAGATAGTATCCTCAGAAGATGTGTTTTGGATCATGAAAGGAAGGATATATTATGGGAGTGCCACAATGGAGTTGTGGGAGGTCATGTAGGAGGAAAGGCCAATGTGTAGAAGGTTCTCCAAGATAGAATTTGGTGGGCAATGCTCTTCAAGGATGCAAAGGTATATTCTAGATCATGTGATGTTTGTCAAAGAGTGGGTAAGCCATTACAACGAGACGAATTATCACTTCAACCAATTCGATATTTACAGGCATTTGGGAAGTGGGCAGTTGACTTCATTGGACCAATCAACCCCACAACTATGCATTCAAAGGCTAGGTACATCATTACCGCAACAGACTACCTTACACGTTGGGCTGAGGTAGCATATTTTCATGACTTTTCGACCAATACTTATTCTAGGTTCATTTTTTAGAATATTATCACTCGATTTGGATGTCCTAGGAGACTAAACAGTGATCATGGAGATCATTTCATTAGTATCACTATAGAAAATCTTACATCAGAGTTCCTAATCCAACATCACAAAAGAAACCCCTACCACCCGCAAGCCAATGGAACAGTATAAGAATTCAACAAGATTCTGGAGAGAGGGTTAACAAAGTTTTGTTGCGCAAATTGGGAATATTGGGATGACAAAGTTCCAGTAGTACTATGAGCTTACAGGACAACCACAAAGAAACACCAAAGGTACACACCATTCTAGCTAGTTTATGGGAAAGAGGAAATTGTGCCTGCAGAATTCATCACTCCAAGTTTGTGCATCACATAGATCACACATAAGTCGAAGGAGGAATCAGTTGCGTAGAGACTTATGGAGTTACAAGAACTCGAGGAGACTAGGTTTTTAGCAGACTTCAATCAGTCAATTGAAAAAGTGAGACAAAAAGCTTGGCATAATAAGAACATTAAGAATAAAGTATTTGCGCAAGGAGACAAGGTTCTACTCTATGACAGTCGGTACCAGAAGCATCTTGGTAAGTTGCGCATGCATTGGTTGGGATAATTTATAGTTGCAGAGATCTAACCCTCAGGAGCAATTAGACTTGTGCAACTGGATGGTATGTTGTAGCCAGGATGGGTAAATGGTGCTCACTTGAAACCCTACATGTCCCAGAACTGAGCTAGAAGGATTGTTTCTCTAGTCCTACGGAACATGTATAATAGTTAGATTTGAGTTTCTGCAACTTTTGTAAATTCAGTTAATAAATTAGATGTGTGTAATTTTGCACCATGACACATAGTTCATTTTTTTGTTTAAGTGTTGTTTGATGCAGAACTTCTTACTCAGCAGCAAAGGATCAAAGAAGGCAAGAACTCATTTATGATAGTCATTAATATGATGGGGACCCCTTTGTGGTCAGAGGGAGAACAAATCTGAATGAAATCTGAGTCCATGTGTCACACGCAACCAGTCCAGTCACAACCTTTATTGTTATTACAGTACCCTGTCTAAATTTAGTTAAGACATAAAGCCATTATACGCAAATATGCCATCGGTATTCGCACCAAGATTCCCACCCGTCAACAGGAAAGGTTTGAAATAGGCCACGTCCATGTCCAACTTGCACGGTAAATCTCAGAATCACCCAATAGGATTTACCCCATTAAACCGTCCCTTCGGACAACTCGGATCCAAGTTGCATCCATAGGGTCATGATGAACAACAGTTATTGTTGAACTTGTTAGCTAAGCCCAAGTATAAGGCTCTGAGAACTCGTCGTAGAATGCAGTGTTTTCAAATAATTTAGCAATTTTCGAACTCTGTAGAGAGAGAAAACCTGTGAAGTTGAGAAACCTATAATTGTGATTCCCAATCCTTAGTTCGTCATAGAATTTGTTGATAACTCAGAGCTCACAATGTCGAGAGCTACAGGAAGCTAAAGCACCATGTCCAAAGATGCAGTGCCAGACATCATATGAGCCCTGTGACCCCCAAGTCGAGGTCATAGGTGATCTAAAGTGGAAGGTAGAGCAAGTCAAGCTCCTTGACCTCGACTTCACAGACCAAGTCTTGTTCCCCCATATGAACATAGACGTATTTTGGAATATCACTCTAGACAAGTTGGGAGGCATGTAGTTCATTCCTAAGCTTGAATTCATCAACATCTTCAACTTAACCATCATGAACCTTAGATACTTACTAGTGTTTGGTACCACTAGTAAAGTTGTGCGATGCACAAATTTCCTTATCTACGGGGTGCATGACAGAAGTCTCTAGATGGATAGGAGGTATCTAATCCATGCCGAGGACATACATCAACTCACTAGACTATCCCTTGAAGGTGAGGATGTATCTAAGGGATTCCAGGGTCCTAGCAAGCATGAGAAAAAGAAATGGGAGCACAGTCTATATGAAAGGTTCCACACATAGAGGGGGGGGAACACAACCAAAATTGACCACATACTACCCGAGATAGTCAGGATTGGCTATTACAACATATCCAACAAGGTTATGAGGTCATACTACAAGGGAGAATGCATGTTTGATGCATTGTCAGTGGCTGACTTCTGCGCCAATGGCATTGTATTCAACTAGTGTAGTTACCTATTGGAGGAACTGCTCGTGGCTTGAGAGGAATCCCATGAGAAGGGAGGCACCTTCACATACGACCTATTGGTGGAATTTATGATGTTCAAATGGCACCACCTATTCGAAGATCATTGGCGCTCGCAGACAAGGGGTGCATGGAAAATATGTTTGAGCCATGGCACTCTAGGGTGAACTCAGAGAACACAACCTTCAACAACTTGACGCTATCCAAGTGGTACAATGCACTGATAGATGCAACAGAGAGGTTGCGCATTATGTGGGATATCCTCATATGCAACATGAGGAACATTTCTTTCAGCATGAGCCAACATCATACGTTTGTATGGCCAAGGCATGTTAACAGGGAAGAATTCTATTCGAGGATGATGTTGTTCTACCTAGATCAGGAGGCCTTCGACAAAGAGGTAATGTCATGGTCAGGAGTTAAATGCAACCCGTGCAAGTCATGGATGCACTATATATTTCCTCCATAATTGTTGAAGAATAAATGAAAAGAAGTAGGGGTAGGATCCATCTCAGAACCAGAAGCCCAGAAGAAGGAAGCTCAGGCACAGTCATACTCTGAGGAGGAAGACGAGATGCAGCCATTGGAGCATAAGAAAAGAACATTGTCGGTCTTCCCGTAGCTGCCATATCAAGCTTTGTTGAAATGTGAGGATGTCAACAAGATCATGAATGTTTCATTCAACACAGAACCAATGGTGAAGAATCTCAGAACCAGGGTTTCGTCAAGTAAAATATTAAACCACCAACCAATTTCATTTGTCATCCCCTGCACTCTCTTAGCAGTTAGAGAAACCCCCTTCATCCATATTCAAGATGACCCTGATCTCGATACCTTTCCATCCACCATTATCACCGAACACCCTCCATCACCACCAAAACCCTAGTTTCCAACCCCAGAAACCACCAATCCACCCCAAACCACAAATCCAGAGTCGATGTAGCCCAATCCCCTAGAGAAAGTAGAGTAGGAACTCCTAGAAACAACCCAGGAGTTGCATGAGCTGAGACCAGAAGGTTATGTTCCAAACTCTAAAGTACCAGAGTATATCTTGCAGCTGACTGGTCCGAACTCGGACACCCAAGACCAGGAGATTGTGCCCTTTGTGCCAGAAAAGGACACCCAAACCATGGAGGAGATGGAAGCTCAAAACACCCAGCACATCCCCTCAACCACCAAGGTTGAGGGTGGCTAGGGAAGCAAAATGCAGGAAGACAACACAAGTAAAAGGGAGGAGATACCAGAGGTTCAGAAGGAACCCAAGTCAACTTCTAGGAAGAGCGTGACATCTATGCAGAGATAGATGGAGCTAGTTCTCTAGAACCCTCAATAGTGTGTAGAGTTGTTGCAACTCTGCCTGGAAAGAAAATAATTTATGACACTCTTTCCCTCAATGCTAAGGTTGAGGCTTTCTCTAGGACCATAAACAGAGGAGGAGGTAGAGACCCTCTCAAAGAATTCAAAGGATAGTGGACTTCCACTTCATACTCGAGCACCTAGAGACGTATCCCTTTCATCCGCTGACCTTGCACAGTGGTCAACAACAAAATTGGTCGGAATTATTAGAGAATCCACTGATAAACTAAAGAAAAGGCTTCAGTAGGCTGAGAGGTCTACTAAACACGCAAGGTAGGAATCACTCCTTGCGCAAGCTTGCAAGACACAAGAATCACATGCAAAGATCCTGGTCGAGTACGGACTTGAAAGAGTGCAAGAAACACTTGCTAAAGCCTAGACGAAAATTTGAAAGGTCGCAACCCAACTACATGAAGCCAAGGATGCAGGAGAGTTGGAACATCAAATTGAGCTCCTCTAGAGAGCATGGTCACAACTAGCCATTCGCGCTGATCATTTGGAAGTACAATTGTGGAATACTCAGCAAGAAGCAATGCAACAAGCTCGAAAGTTATAGGAGAAAACGGAAAGGGTAGTGTTAGAAGGAAACAATGCCTGAGCAACACTACATAAGCTCCCAAGGGAAGCACAAGAAGAGGAATCACAAGAATAAGATCAAAAGAAAGAGGAAAAGGACGATAAGGGAAAACAATAGTTTCTCCTGGAAGCTGCGAAAGAGCCGAGTACTTGACTCAAGGGCGAGTCAAGGTTTGTGGTCGGAACTTGTTGGGCCATTCATTTTTGGGATAAGGAATTGCACAAGTTTTGGCCTAGTACGAGCTGCACAAGCTTCAAAAGAAGATTGACAACAAATCAAGAAGAAGCAACATAAATCAGTTGCAAAAAAGGGACGGCGCAACGTCAAGAAATAAAAAGCAGTTGCAACATAACAAGAAAGCATGCAAGCAAAGACATAAGACACAACCTAACTTATATATAGGGATGAATATGATTGTAAAATGGTTCTTTCAGTTGAATTGTGATTGTGTTCAGTTCAATATTTCCCTTAATGTTAGGTTGTTGTTGTTGTTGTCAGTTGGGTCAAGTCGGATTCTAAGTCTATAATCTAATCTGTACAAGATTTTGAGAGTTAAAGCTCCGCAACCTGAGTCCAGAGCCAGGAGTCTGTAACAGAGCACTATTGTGTATCTCTGAGCTTGTAAATGAAGAAATATCTGAAGATAATATGAACAAGGATCAAAATTTCCAAAATATGTTGTGTCTTACTGTGGTTTACTTATGCATTACAGTACTTCTTTATGGTTTATAAGTTCCACATGATGGCTCTGTGTTTAAATTATTGTTCACAACATAATTAGGTTCAGTTCTTGCACACATTAGTTCATATATATTTGGTAGTTAGATGTATTGCACAATATCGAGATGAATCTTGAAGGTCTTGTGAATCCTCCTAACTCTTTTCCATTCCCTTCCCTATCTATTTGTCTCAACAACGCTTCAGGTGAGACTTCTTCTCTTTGAAGGAGATGAAAATGCCAACGCTCTAGAATACTCGGTACCTTTTGTTGGTAACCTGAGAAGGACCTTGTTCTGATCAAACTTGTGCCAATAAGGACCATGGTGTGAGATTTTCAAAACACATGGACATGATCTGTATCATTGCCCCCTGATGCAGAAATATCAAATAGTTCTGAAGAGTACATATTGTAACTTTTGTAAGTTAGTCGAACATGAGGACAATGATTGTAGAACGTTGGAGATGATGAAAGAAAGGATTACAGATACATACAGGGTGCAGGATGAACATGTAACAGGAAAATCTTCGTAGAAACCATAGTATAATACTGTGAAACAACCACAGTACAATATCACGCAACAATTTGCAACACAACCACAGTATAATGGGCAACAGTTTCAAGGGAAACAACAATATAATCCTACACATCAGTGTGCAACACCACAATAGTACAATAACTCATAGTCGTAGTATAATCAAGGACCTCATTATAACACACCGTGCAGAGATAATCAAGGCAACAAAGGAGGAGGTCGTGGAGGAAGAGGCTTTGGAGGAGGTTGAGAACCAATACTGTGAAATAACTTTTAGAAACCAAGGCACTATGCAAGATACTTCCCACAACCACATGCGACATGTGTATACAGTCACATAATAGACCATGAAACAGAGGATTGTCCAACACTATTGATAAAAATACAGGACAAGAGGAACCAGACTAATCAGAACATGTAATGCATTGGGGTGGAACATGGAGAATAAGACGAGAAGAAGATTGACATAGTGACTAGAGGTGGAGCCAAGACAAGAGAAGATGCGACCAAGAAGTATCAGGACCAGTATTAGTGGGTTAGGAAGAACACAGTGCCTGAACAGAATTTTGATGCATGCAAAGAGAAAGAGATATTCAAAGAAGATACACAAGAGATATTGAAGGAAAATATTGCATCCACTTCAGGAACGAAGATAGTAGATGAGATACCATTCTATGACATGCCCTCATTATTTGATCAAACCAATCAAGAGTAGTATTCAAAACAAGTAAGTAACTTAAGAAACTTTTTGTGATCTTGTGTCATATTGTTGAGTGATAAAAATTACTTACAAGTATTGAAAAATTTGTTAGAAAAGTGTAATCCTGAGGAAGAAGGGGTAAAAAGGGTAAATTGGGTCTAAAATAAGAGAAGAACTAGTAGGGAATTTAGATTGAATGCTAACATAGGATATTTCAATATGGGGGATATTATATTAGACTTGGGATCTAAAGTTAATGTTCTGCCAAAGAAAAATTGGCAAGATATGGGATAACCACAATTAGGGTATTGACCTATTCAGTTGAAGCTGGAAAAACAACACAGAGTGGTGCCAATAGGAAGGTTGAAGGGGATTCCAGTTGATATAGATGGTGTGCACACCATGGATGACTTTGAATTCATTGACATAGTAGACAATACTTCACCATATCCAACACTATTGGGTATGGATTGGGCCTTTGATAACGAGGCTATTATTAATTTGAATACAAGGAAGATGATATTTGAGTTTGGAGAATATAGAGTTATTTCACCATCAGACCCCTCAGAAGGAGGCAGGTATGTGGAACCTGCGATGGATAATATTATTATAGAATATGTGAATCAACTATATAGAAATATTACACGCGAAGAATATTATATCAACCCAACTACATATGTCATTATCAGTTGGAGGATTATTAGTTCCTGTGCTTCAAACTCTGACATAGGACTGGAAAACTAGAAAAAATGGTTACATGAATTATCTACCAGGAGATGTGACAGAATGATATGTGCACTGAGATGGGTTGGTACAAAGGTAAGAGAACCTCCCAATTTTTATGGATTAAATGATTTAGAATAATTTTGAATGAAATATGAGGTAGAAGTTATGGAAAATTATATATTACCAGCACTAGATATTCCTTTAAAATATACACCTACAATATGGTGGGGTACACACAAGGAAAATATCAACAATTGGTTCCAGTGCAAAAGGTTACTACGCATCAGATTTGGCATAGAGAAGGAACACAAATATGAGGAGAAATATGAAGGATTTGGACAACCCCAAGAGCATGTGGAGAAGTGCATAGTCTAGTGGATATTAGTACTACCAGAAGAATGGCCACGCCATTTTATTCACACACTAGAAGGCATTCCAAAGAAATGGTACACAGAACAAGAACAACATAGAGAAACTTCCAACTGGGAAGAAATACAATAGAAATTTGTAGTTACATTTTCCTTTGAGCATGACAGTACAGAGATGGACACAACATTGAAAGTGGTAAGAGACAAGATATTTGAAGAACAAGAGTTTGAAATAATTCCGGCATCTCAGAGATAGGCTAGTCAGACAGTCAAACAATTGCTACATTGTTATCATGTAACAGAAGCAGAAGAACATGAAGAATATAATCCATGCAATATCCATATCCCCAAAGTAGAAGGTGAAAGGGAAGTAGAAGGTCCCAAGCTTGGCTCAGAATATTATGTTGCACCATCAAATATTAATCAAGTCAACATTGGAATTGTAGACAACCCAAACATGGCTAGTATTGGAGATTATTAGGATCATCAGACAGTAGAGAGGATCACATAATTGTTGTGTGAATATAGTGACTTATTCCTAGAAACATTCTTAGAGATGAAGGGACTAGAAGGATATATAGGAGAGATGAATATCCCATTGAATCCATAAGCAAGACCTATGAGAAAGAGGTCATATAGATTGAATCCAATATACAAAGAGAAGGTGAATACAGAAATTGACAAGATTCTAGAAGTTGGCATTATAGAACCTGTAGAAGAGTTAGAATGGATTATTCCCATGGTGGTGCAATAAAAAATAAAGGAGGGATCATGATTTGTGTAGATTTATGAAAATTGAATGATTCTTTCCTACATGATCCTTTTCCCACCCCTTTTACATACGAAGTTTTGGAAAATGTAGGGGGTAAAGCAGCTTATTCTTTTATAGATGGATTTCCAGGTTATCATCAGATAAGGATTATGCTAGAAGATAGGCACAAGACAACTCTTGATACAGAGTGGGGCTCATTTCAGTATAAAATTATTCCATTTGGACTGAAGAATGCATCGGCCATTTTTCAAGAGTAGTACTAGCAATCTTCAAGGACTTTATTCATAAATTTTTGGAGGTTTACTTGGATGATTGGACACTGTTTAGTTTGTTGAAAGATCATGTTGAAGTATTAAGGCTGATGTTGGATAGATGCAAATAGTGTCAGATCTCATTAAATATTAATAAGTGTATTTTTAATGCACCTTTTAGCATTTTGTTAGGGCATGTGGTGTGTAAATAGGGTCTATTGGTTGATCCTGCCAAAATTGTTGTCATATTTAACTTACCACCACCAAAGTCAGTGCACCAATTGAAGAGTAGATTTTTCCATACAATGTCTTACAAAAAATTCATCAAGGGATATGCACAAATCACTACGCCAATGGAGAAGTTACTAAATAAGGATACTAAGTACCAGTGAAATGATGAATGCTAGAAGAGTCTGGATATTTTGAAGGAGAAGATGGTTATTGTGCCAACTTTAATGTTTCCATATTGGGATAAATAATTTCATGTGCATGTAGATGCATCTGTAATTGCATTAGGAGGAGTATTAACACAACTAGGAGAAGGTGATATAGATCAACCTATTTCATTTGCAAGAAAAATTCTGTTAGATTCATAACAGAACTACAACACTATATAAAGACAAGGATTAGCAATGGTGTATGTTTTGCAAAAGTACAGACATGACTTGTTGGGAAAACACTTTAAGATGTTTATAGATCATTCATCTATAAGATACTTAGTTAATAATCCAATGTTTGTGGGAAGGATATGAAAATGGTTGTTACTATTTCATGAATTTGACTTTGAATTTGTTGTGAAGCATAGAAGATTGAATGTAGGACCGGATCACTTGTCCAGGATAACAAATGGAGAAAAACCCAGTAACTTGGAAGACAGCTTTCTAGATGCACAATTGTTTTTAGTACAAATTGCAAATGAATATTTTTTTGAAATTATTAATTTTTTGAGTACATGGTTTTCACCAAGAGAATTACTACTGCATAGAAAAAAAGTTTGTGGTTAGAGCTGCAGATTACCAGTTGATTGCAGGTCATTTATACAAACTTGGAGCAGATAGCATATTGACGAGATGTGTGATGGAGCATAAAAGACTCATTATTTTGGCAGAAGTGCATGAAGGAATTGTACGAGGACACTATGCAGGAAAAGCCACCACGCATACGGTATTGTGCACAGAATTATGGTGGACAATAGTTCATAAGGATTCAAAATAATACTAATAGAAGTGTGTTGTTTTTCAAAGATTAGGGAAGCCATCCAGGAGGGATGAGATTCCACTGAGACCATAGGCTCCTTTAAAAGTGTTCGATAAATGGGAAATGGATTTTGTAGGTCCAATTAATCCACTAGTGAGAAGATCAAGAGCCAGATGTATTATTACAACAACCGAATACTTAACCATATGGGCAAAGGCAACACTAGTAAAGTATTGCAATGCATAGACTGTAACACGCTTTTTATTTTAGAATGTAGTGACAAGATTTGGTTGTCCAAGAATATTGATGAGTGATCAGGGGACTCAGTTCATCAACAGTACAATTGAGGCTATGCTTGAAGTGTTTAATATATACCACTAGAAGAGTAATCCTCACCACTCTCATTCAAATGGAACAGTGGAAGCCTTAAACAAGATTTTGGAGAATTCCTTGACAAAGATTTGTAATGTAAACAAAGATAATTGGGATTTGAAGGTACCAACAATACTTTGGGATTATAGAACTACCTATAAGAAATTAATAGGAAAAATACCCTTTAGATTGGTATATGGATAGGAGGAAGTAGTTCCCTTAGATTATTTATTGACAATTTTGTGCACTGTAGCAATTACAGACATGGCAATAAATGACGGAGCACGGGAAATATTGGCTCAACTGATGGAATTAGAAGAAGACGTAATCATGTAAGGTTTCCATCAAGAGGTACAGAAGGAAAAGGATAAATCATGGCATGACATACATATCAAGAAGAAGAAGTTTAAGGAAGAATATTTGGTTCTCCTCTATGACAGTAAGTATTTTCATAACCCGGGGAATCTCATAATGGATTGGCTAGGGCCATATCAGATAAAGTCTGTTACAGATGGAGGTATTGTACAACTAAAAGACTTAACAGGAAAGGAAGTGCACAGAATGGTGAAGGGTAGTTAAATAAAACTATATAGGGATAGTCGACGAACTAACTCTCAATAGTTGCATCACAACAAGTAGACTTGTACATATTGTAAATAGTAGGAGCTAAAAGAAGAAAAAGGAAGATAAAAATAGAAAAATAAAGAAAAATCCAAAAATATGTAATTATGAGGAATAAGTAATTCAGGAATGACATCGTGCAATAATTAGTGCAACATAATTTGGAAGACTGCGCACATGAAAATTAGACATTGCCCAAATGACCGTAAAAAGTAAAAAATAAGACATAACATTAATGACCGGGTTTATAAAAAGGGAAAAGCATGGGAAATTTTGACACTAAGCGAATTTTGAGAAAATGAGCACTTGAGAGCACAAGGACTTAATGAATTTTGAGAAACATTATTCGATTGAGTGCAATAATAGTTCGATGGCACCCCCAAAGGTTGGAACTCCTAGCCGATTTGTACAAGTAACTTGACAGTCCAACATGAAGAAAGAATGAATGGAACAACCATAGAATTTTATGGTGTTGGAGGACATAACAACATATAAGACCAAAATGATCATTCCCACTAGACTAGAGGAAGAAATTTCAACTTCAGAACAGGTGAAAGAGGGTGAAAGTGCATAAAATCCTAATGGCAGTGTGAACCCTAGTTTCGAAAACCCTACAAAATAGGTAAAAAAAAAAACAAGTCGTAGAAGAAGTCGAAGACCAACAAGAAATGGAGGGAGAAGAAGAAGAAGAACCTTAGGATGAAGCCATAAGAAAAAATAGTCGTGAGTAAAAAGAGGAAAGCACCAAGCATGGTGGAAATTACTTATCCCATCTTCCATACGTTGTAGTCGTAGTGGACGACATGTTAGGGAAGGTAGCAAAGATGAAGTATGCAGGCCATGACTTAACTGACACAAAGAAGTTTCTAGACTTCATGTAGGAAGCATACTTAGAGAACAAGGGGGAGGTAGGATGCCTAGGGAAACCTATTCTAGATCTCACGCAGTAGGTTACAGGTCTCTATAATTCACGCATGATGAATCTATTGGACATACCGCATTTTGGGCACGGTAAAAATGTGGGACTTTGTGTGAAAAAACTATTGGCCAGGGTACATGGAGGTATCCTATGGATGGGAAGACTGGTCCCCATCAACATTGATCTCATAGCAAAGATTGTAGGATTACCTACCAACGGGGTAAATCCCAAAGACTATTTGGACAATAAATCCAGAGATAAAGAGATTGCAGAAGAAGTAAAAAAATAGTTCAGGACAAACAGAGGAACCTGAGGACTAATCATCAAGGATAGTAATGATCATGCAACCAATTTTGCTACAAAACAGATGGCCTACAAATTGTTTAGAAAGTGAAGAAAGGAAGAAGCCCTAGAAGGAGTGATAGCAATAGTTGTGCAGTGTGCAAAGGGAATAGTATCTAGTTGGGAATCATGCTTGTTGAATCAATTTCTAGTAGATTGTCGAGATGCACAAGAAAATGGAACATAATTCCATTACTCTTGGTTTCTAATACTGATAGCAATGGTGAGTTGGAAAAATCTGAAGTTTTCAACTTTTATAGTTAGGAAGGGGAAATGTTATGCAACGCACTATGAAACTTTGTGGCAGGAAAAGGACCCCAAGAACCAGCAGGCTAACAATGCGGTATTATCCATGTTCTTGGAGGATATGAAATAAACGACATATAATGTCTGGAGGATCCTAGTTGAAGTGGTGCAAGGAAATGAACTGATGGAAAATTTCAAAGCTTCAAGACATCATTTATGGATCCAGGCCACAAGGAACCCAAAGAATAAGTGGTTGGAAATGAGATATTGCACATCACAAGAAGAGGTAGAAGGGATTGTGAAAGAATGGTCTGTGAAATGGAAGGTTCCATCAACACAAAATAAAGGAACCAAAACTAAGGAGCCAATAGAAGAAGGAACATCCAAAAAGACAAGCAATCCTACATAAAATACAAGGAAGGATGCATACCACAACCAAGCTTCGGGAAGCAACACAACCAACAAAAATCCCCCAAAAAGAAAGATACTATCAAGGACATAAGTCAAAGGGGATGGAAAGAAGGATAGTTATTTATTGAAGGAAGTAAAATATGGGGAAACAACAAAGATGAAAACTGAGGCGCAAACCTCAACCCCAACTAGGAAGAGAACAGGAACACAAGAGGAAGAAATCAAGAAAAAGATGAAGTATTGCAAAAATACTTAAACTATCACTATCACAGAGGATGATTTTGAGTTGGTAGAAGACAAATTCCAAGACAAAGGAGAGGAAGTAGTACATGCAATAGAGGCGAAAAGGGAGGAGATCATGGAAAAATTATTAGAAGTACATGACATATTATAGAGACTACAAATAAATACATCACATTACCCAACAATGCAACAAATAGAAAAAGAATAGGAAACAACAGTGCATAAGGAGTAGGAAGAGCCTATAAATAAAATAGTAGTGAGTAGTGATAGATCCACAATCACACAAGAAATGTTGGATATGGATGAGCATACAACGCAGAGACTAGTAAGGGATGTGGAACATATGGAGTTGGTCCTAGCAAAAAAACACACAAAATCCTTATATGGACTGCAAAAAAGTGTAATGTAGGAAGTGAAATCTAGATCTAGGGAGGATGCCACCAACCTAGAAACCGTTCGCGAGGTGAAGGAGATTATACATGTGACATGTGAACAAATCATGTTGGAAAAGGAGGAAGAGAAGCAGTGTGCATACAATTTAGAGAAGAGTATCATAGAGGTATACATGAGTATACCCGACTGTGTGTAGGCACAAGAGGTTACAAAAAAAGTGAAGATACAACAAATTGTGAAAACCATGGTGAGATACAAGCAAGAAATATCAGAGTAAATATAGAATTTAACTTCGAGCACACCTCCATAAGTGTGAGAGAAGAGAGAGAAAGAGGCTACTACGCACGTAGAGATTATTGTCAGACAATTGGCTTAGGTTGATGGAAAGTTGGTATGGATTGTTGGTTGTCATTGATGTCAACCATTGGAGAGTGATATTGTAGATTGATGTCAACCCTTGGAGAAAGTCCGGTAGCGAATTCCGGTAGAACAAAGGTTTGGGTAATGGACCCAAGGTTTTTTCATGTATAATGGTATGAGTTTTAATATATTTGAAGGTAATACTATTCTATATGGATATTACATTTCATTCCATTTCTGGTGGTATGTGGAACATTACATAACTCCTCACGGTTAGAGAGTTATGGCCATGAGTAGTTAGAGAACCTAGGTTTGGGTAATGGACCCAAGTTTGTTTGATGAATAATGGTATGAGTTTTGATATATTTGTAGGAAAAACTACTATAGATGGATATTATATGTCATTCCATTTCCAGTGGTATGTGGAACATCACATAAATCCTCACGGTTAGAGAGTTATGGCCATGTGATGTTGGAGAACCCTCATGAGTCATCTAGAAGCCCCGAAAGGTCAAAGTAGTCAAAGTGGTTTAAGAGATTGTAGAAGGTAAATAATAAAGTGAAGTGATGAGTGTACTATAAGTCAAAGTGGATAAAAAAAGAAATTAATTAAATAATAAATTTAATGGAGAAATTACTAAGTGGTCAAGTGGTTAGAAGTGGGTTAACCCTAAAATAAGGAAAGTGGGTTAAGATGGTTAAAAGGTAACCCCTTGAGGAAGCTACATGAAAGTATAAATAAGAGGCAAGGCTCTCTCATTTTAATCACACTTGAGAATATTGAATATCTATAGGTGACTGAGGTAACCAAAGTATATCTAAGCCGAATTGCAGAGGGAAGGTGACGTAAAGAAGGTTGAAATTCAAGGGAGGATAAATTCTTTTGATGATGCTTTCTAAGGTATGTTATTTACAAGTCATCTCACCATTTTCGAAATAACATTTTTTATACAATTATTTAGATGGTGAAATTGGAAGTCCATTGAGGAAATATATCCAAGTAGTTGTGGTAAAAATTTCATCTTGTGGGTCATTGTATTTTTGGAGTTACACTCCATGGAAAATAGGGTTTGTGGCTAGTCCTAAAACTAGTCTAAAACAAGTGTTTCGGGTAAAAATGACATAAATTCTTCATAAAAGATCCAAATTTAGTAAGAAAAAATGTGTTGGTTAGACTAAATTATGTAGTATTTTGTGTACAATTTCCATATCCATACAACAAATATTCCATGTGGGGCACGCTCTACAAGTTCTCTCTCTAGAAAAAGCCAGAATTCAACAAGGTATGCCATTTTTGCTATAACTCCTTTTCTGAGAGGTTCCAAGTAGTGAAACCTGGAGGAATTACATAAAACACACTGAAGAACATTTTGTACTATTTTTAGATCTTTATTCATTACAAATACATAGTTATGATTATTTCAAGTTAGGGTTGTTGACTAATCCAAAACTAGTCATGTGAAACTAAAGTAAATTTTGATGAAAATGCTAGTTTCTTGTTGTTAAAGATCAGGAAGGTTTGCAGGTATGTGATCATATACAATAGGTCTATTACATAGTTACAAATCAGATTTGGATGATGAAATTGATGAGGGATTTTGGTTGAGGTACATGTTGGGTACATGGTTGAGACAAGTAGTTGATGAGTTGG
>SNQJ01S0041321.1:66399-91687 GCA_010110895.2 Picea sitchensis | reverse complement strand
GAATGATAGTGTTATGTCACCCATGGTTAAGGAAAGAACTTAAGGTTCTTAGGTCCTATTTGAATCTTCTTAGAATTGAGATTCATTACATAGTCGTTGAAAAAAGACAAAAGACTTATGTAGCGCATATTAATTTGGTCTTTGTGTGGGACATTTTATTCCATTAGTATGTTTTGTACAAAAATAATGGATCTTGGGGACTACACCATGGTCAAGGAATGAGGAACGAGGAACGAGGAACGAGGAACGAGGAACGAGGAACGAGGAACGAGGAACGAGGAATGAGGAACATAGAACGAGGAATGAGGAATGAGGAATGAGGAATGAGGAACAAGGAATGAGGAACAAAAATTGTACGAGGACTACACACCAGAAACAAGGACCTACGAATGGGGCCAACATTGAAATTTTTTCAAACAGTTTTTGTATGCATTGAAATTTTTCATGGATAGACTATTGGCATGATTTAACGATATGGGAGAGTTTCTAGACTCAAATTTGAGTGACACACCCACTTTCTTCCATCATCAAATCATCATGAAAACCATAAAACCTATTTTTGATATGTTCTAGTAGATATGTTAATGATTCCAAGTTTCATATTTGTATTTGATTGAAGGTCTAGATAGCTTGCAAAGTATCAATATGAGATTTCAAGTTGACAAACCAAATATGAAATGAATCCAATAGTCATTTGATATCGTCACAAGAGAGACGAATGTAAATAATCTTGCGACGAATTTGCTATACTATCGACGAAAAAAGTTCGTCGATAGTATAGCTAATTCGTCGCAAGAATATTGTGTCTAATTTTAATGGTGTTACAATGTTTTCAAGGAGTGTATGGATTATATTATGGTTCAATGTAGTGTAGTATATAATAAAAATCTTTATGCCAAACCTCAAAATGGATAGTACCATATCTTGTTCATAAGACAAATATTCTTGGTATGTTTCCTTTGTGGATATGGTGGCTCAAGCCCTTAGTACACATGATCCCTTACAATGAAATGTAAAAAAATTCTTATTGAATGATAGTGTTATGTCACCCATGGTTAAGGAAATAACTTAAGGTTCTTATGCTCTATTTGAATCTTCTTAGAATTGAGATTCGTTACATATTCGTTGAAAAAAGACAAAAGACTTGTGTAGCGTATATTAATTTGGTGTTTTGTGGGACATTTTATGCCATTAGTATGTTTTGTACAAAAAAAAAGGATATTTGGGGCTACACCATGTTCAAGGAATGAGGAAAGAGGAACAAGGAATGAGGAATGAAAATTGTATGAGGACTAGACACCGGCAACATGGACTTGCGAATGGAGTCAACGTCGAAAGTTTTTCAAACAATTTCTGTATGCACTGAAATTTTTCATGGATAGACTATTGGCATGAATTAACGATATGGGAGGCTTTCTAGACTCAAATTTGAGTGACACACCCACTTTCTTCCTTCATCAATTCATCATGTAAACCATAAACCCTAATTTTCTTTCAAGGTACCCAATTTGGTTGACGCAAGTTTTAGGCTTTCGTCAGTCTTTCTTCATTTTTATTTCAGATTCTACATTAATGTATATACAATGTATATGCATCATAATTGTGATGAAAAATCCCTCTATTTCATTGATTACTTAATCAACACCATCAAGATACTAGAGGCAGGCAACAATAACATGTGAATGGGGCAAACATTGAAATGTTTGCAAACTGTATCTGTATGCATTGAAATTTGACCTAGATAGACTATTCGCATACCTTAACGATATGGGAGGGTTTATGGACTCAAATTTCAATGACACACCCACTTTATTCCATCATCAATTCATTATAGAAACCATAAACCCTATTTTTCATATGTTCTAGTAGATATGTTAATGATTCCAAGTTTCATATTTGTATTTGACTGAAGGTCCATCTAGATTGCAAAGTATCAATTTGAGATTTCAAGTTGATAAACCAAATATGAAATGAATCCAAGAATCATTTGATATCGTCGCAAGAGAGACGAATGCAATTAATCTTGCGACGAATTTTCTATAAGCAATTATATTTAGGAGTTATAGGTTAGAGATATTATGAGTTAGAGTAGTTAGGTATGAAGTATTATAAGTCTTATAGATGTTAGTGGTTCAACAATATAGGGGTCGTGGTATTAGGAGGTATAAAGGTTGTAAATGTTAGGAGTTAATATTAAGGGTTGTATAACTTTGGTGTTAAGAATGATTTTGTAGGTATTATAAGAAATATGGTTTTCATGAGTTATAATGTTTTAAGTGTTAAATATTATAAAGTATAATAATTGAGGGTGTGAAGTTATGGGGGTGAGGATTATATGAGTTATAGGGTTTAATGGTTATAGTTGTCAAAGTTTATATGGATTAGAGGTTATATAGATTATATGGGTTAGAGGCTCTAGATGTTAACATGTAGGGGTTAAAAGAATTAAGGGTTGGGATTTATTGGATTAGGGGTTATATGGATTAGAAGTTACAAGAATTATATGGGTTAGATTCTATATATATTAATAGCTAGGGGTTAAAAGAATTAAGGGTTAGGATTTATTGAGAATTATATGGGTTATATGGGTTAGATGCTATAGATGTTAACATGTAGGGATTAAAAGAATTAAGAGAATTAAGGGTTAGGATTTATATAAATTAATAGGGTTAAAAGAATTAAGAGAATTAAGGTTTAAGATTTATTGGATTAGGGGTTATAGAGGTTACCAGGTAGGGCTTAAAAGAATTAAGGGTTAGGATTTATTGGATTAGTAGTTAAGGGAACTAGTGATATGGGATAACTTGTATAAAGGTTATACAAGTTTTAAGGGTTGGGTGTTAGATATTGTTAAGGATATATGAGTTAGGTGTTGACAGTCAATGATTATAGGGGTTGATATTATAGGGTCAATGTTAGATATTGCTAAGGATATATGAGTTAGGTGTTGATGGGCAATGATTTTAGGGGTTACAAGGGTTAATGATTATAGGGTTAACATGTAGGGGTTAAAATAATTAAGGGTTAGGATTTATTGGATTAGGGGTTATAGGGAAGAGGTGATATGTGATATATGGTATGAAGGTTATACAAAATTTAAGGGTTGGGTGTTAGATATTGTTAAGGATATATGAGTTAGGTGTTATGTTAGGGGTTATGAGAGATGATTATATATTAGGTGCTATGGTTAGGGATTATAGGTGGTAAGGTTATAATAGTGATTACAGGTGGTAATTTTATAATAGGGATTAATATATCCTGTGGAATCTAGAACACACCACACCGATTGATGGGTGGCTTTGGGATTGTTACCCTTAAAGGGGAAACACACACTATTGTCAAGAGAGGGTGTATTTCCCTTGTCACATTGCAACCTTACAAATAAGTGTTGATTATTGCATTATAGGGTTCATCCGCCAATAGGTGGTTTATGGATTTCTCCTATTTTTTTGTACATTGGCAATTGTGTGGCCAACATCCTTGGGTGTTCTTTAATTCAGAGGAAAAGTGACCAAGACTGCATATTTACCAATAGCTAGGTGTACCAATTGTACAAGGTTTGTCTTGCCCCAAGAAGTCGACTACTCATGATGATTTGGAGACAAGTCCATATTGTGATTTATTACTTCCATTGTATTTAACTTCTACTATGTATTTAATGTAACATCGCTTATTCTATTTAAAGAGGAAAATCATGATTAAATTTGTTATTTCTTAGATAGAATAATTATAAAAAATCATCGTAATAGACCCATGATAGTAGGTTTCCTCACACTAAACAACCCAAGACAACCTACTCTTCTGGGCCTATTATGATGAAATTCCACAATTGTTTATTCTTTAAAGAAACACACTATTTAACCACAATTATGTTTTCAAATGATAATAATGAAAAAATGTTAGATATATATTATAACCTTAACAAAAACAAAAGAAATAAATTAGTGCATTGAACTGTATTTAATCACCTTGAGAATTCCACCTCCTAGTGCAATTTAAGCCTTCTATAGATAATATAGCTAGTGGTTTAGGAATATACACTTTCATGTGATTTTCCTCCAAACTAATGTATGACTAGTGGTATTGAAAAACACCTTAGAACAAGGATATCAAGATCAAGACCAAAAAATACATAGTTCCTCATAAGCCTCAACAAAAACCAGACCAATGTTGAACAAAATAAGTGTAAGACATGGAACTCTTATTGGGGGATGAAGCCTCTAGTGCAACAATTAACTCTTCTCCATAGGGTTTCAATGTGATAAGTGAAAGATACTCTCCCTCAACTATGGTGTACACACCACTTGTAGGATTATGGTGCTCCCACACTAATCAGGAATAGGATGAAAACATCCCATAAGATTTGGTTTATCCAAGATATATCTACCCACCAATGGAAATGGGCAGTCTCTCTCTCCCATTCCAAGGGTCACTAATCTCGAGGAAAAATTCCACACAATGCAAATCCTAACAATATAACAAAATTACTTATTAGAACTAGGATATCAAGATAAAGACCAAAAACTACATAGTTCCTCGTAAGCCTCAACAAAAACCAGACCAAATTCGAACAACATAAGTGTAAGAAATGGACCTCCTATTGGGGGATGAAGTCTCTAGTGCAACAATTAACTCTTCTCCATAGGGTTTCAATGTGACAAGGGAAATATACTCTCCCTCAAATATGTTGTACACACCACTTGTAGGCTTATGGTACTCCCACACTAATCATGAATAGGATGAACACATCCCGTAGGATTTGGTTTATCCAAGCTATATCTACCCACCAATGGAAAGGAACAGTCTCTCTCTCCCATTCCAAGGGTCACTAATCTCGAGGAAAAATTCCACACAATGAAAATCCTAACAATATAACACAATTACTGCATTTCACACACAAGGGACAACCCCTCAAAAGATCAATCTTAAATGGAAGCTATCACCTTCCTTAAATAGGTTAGATATAATTAAGGTTAGGTCTCATGATAGGAACTCCCAATGTGACATGACTAGCCCCCTGGAGATAGAAACTCTAAAAATGTTTAATATCATACCTAAGGATATCCTAAGGTCATAGACAAAGATATTGAGAAACATATCCCATTTTTGGAAGAGTTTCTCCTCACATCTAACAAATGCCAATGAAGGTCTCAAGAAATGAATAACTCAATAACACTTCAACACTTGCAATGTTTGTAGTAGTCACATGTGTGTATAATAGTGTTTGGGTTTCTCCTGACCAACAATGGTTCTTATGTGAAGCTATATGGAGCATTAAGAAAGTCACCGCCGAAGTTGTTAAGAGAGCTCAGTTTAGTATGACCTTGAGGGATCGTGCATTAAGATGGTATATGAAATTTGTTACAGGACCTGTATAGCCTAAATCGTTGAATGACATCAAGAATGCATTAAGTGAAGAGTTCAAGAAGCCTAAGTTGGAGTCGCAGTACATTACAGAGTTAAAGGAAATCAAACAGAAGGTGACTGAACCTATTTGGGAATTTGATCAAAGGTTCAAGACCTTGACATGCAATTTAAGTTTTCAGATTCCAAATGAACAACATAAGGAATGGTTCATCGTTGCCCTCCTACCACACATTAGAGTTCCTCTTATGCAACCAAAGGTGGCTTCATAGGCCGAGGCATTAGAGATTGACATAAAACTATAATTTTCCCCTGTAGGAGAATCCAGTCTAGGTATGAGTCATATTTTGAATCAATTAACTAGTTTATCTTTACAGGTTGAAGACATGAAGAAGGACAAAGGAAAGGAGAAAAGATAAGACATATGGTGTATCAGATGTAAATCACAGGGCCATGAAAAAAAACATTGTCCCTTATTTAATGAATACTTGGCCTCTAGATCCCCTAACCCTTTGAAGCAGGCTATTGTACCATGGTGCGAGGTATGTAGAACCAGACATCGCCCTGATGAATGTTATTATATGAAGAAATATGTCTAGAAACCCACCATATTTATTGTACATTCTGAAAATATGTGGGGCATGATGAGAAATATTGTAGGGATTATGACCTCATGCATGAAAGGTCAAGGGATACATATAGAATTCAAGGAGAACTATAGCAAGAAGGGAATGTTTCATAGTTCAATTCCCCAGGAAGAGGGAACGCCAATCCTAGTGGTGGGTTCAGGGGAAGAGGAAGATGAGGAGGCATGGGTTGAGGTCGAGGCCAGATTATTTTCTATAATTGCGCCCAACCAGGTCATTTGGCAAGGGATTGTTAGAACCTTTGCACTACTTTCAACTACTGTAATTCATTTGACCATGTCATTGAATATTTTCCAGTATTGTTAGCTAAACTTCAGGAAAGACGAGGTGGAAACCAGTAAGTCCAACTAATATCATTTGAACCTTGCAGTGAGGAACCCATAGTCGTTGTTATTACTAGAGGAGGCAGTGTCACATGAGAAGATAGGGTGACTCCAGGAAAGACTACAGATGGATCAAGGATTAGAAGAGCTTCAGAGAAGGCACCATTGTTTGATCCAAGGAAAGAGAAGCATACTTTTGAAGAGGCAAGAAAAGAATTTATGGGAGAACAAGCTTCTTCATATAGGGCACAACTGGAAGTAAGGGAATGTGAAATTCCTCCAACATTTAATTAGTCTACCCTACCCAGACAAGGAAAAGAGATAAGCAATCTTGTGGACTTCTTGTATACTCATATTAATTTGATTAAAGATGAGAGAGTTGTGAAGGAAATACAACACCTGATAAGACATTATGAAATTGGAAGAATAGATCCTCTGTTGAGTAGAGCTATGAATCAAGTATCTAGGAAAAGGAGGACAAGCAAGGAACTCCACCTTAGTTCTCAGATTTGGAGACTACAATGTGGAATATGTGGTCCTTGACCTAGGATCATAAGTAAATGTTATGACAAAGAAGACTTGGGCACTCATGGGAAAACCTAAACTGATTTAATCTCCCATTAGGATCATCATGGATAACTAGCAGGCGGTGAGCCCCTTTGGAAGACTAGAGCATGTATATGTGGACATCGACAGAGTGAGGAAACTTGCAGACTTCGAAGTGATCGAGATTGTTGATTATAGATGTCCCTATCCTGCGATGTTGGGAATTGATTGGGATTTCAATAATATGACTATTGTTGACCTAAAGAAGAGAAGAATGACATTTGAAGGCAATGGCCTTAGGTTCATTGCACCTCTTGATCTTGATGAAGGTCACAGATACATATAACTGATAAGGGAAGAAGATCGTGCCTAAAAATTAGAGAACATCTATAAACTGACAGCAGGACAACAGGATTATATTAATCCTACAACAAATCAAAATCTAAGTTGATGAAGTGAAAGTGCATTCTCATCAGATTCAGAAGAAGCATTGGAAAAATGGCAGAAACAAATGTATGAAGTCTCTACGCGGAGGTCTGCCAGATTGTCTAAGGCAGTTTGTTGGATTGGCACAAAAGTAAGTAATCTTCCTACATTTGATGGCTTGAATAATTTAGAGACATTTCTATTTGAATTTGAGGGAATTGTACCAGTACAACAGAGGTTTTTGGCACTAGACGAATCCTTGAAAGAAATATCGGCTAGATGGTGGGGAACACACAAGAAAAACATCGTGGAGTGGGTACAATGTTGCACCCTGTTGAAAGTGCACTTTTCAGACCAAGTTGAAGGTTTCGAAGTTCGATACACAGGTCATATTTGTCCTAAGGACCATGTGTGAAGTTGTGAGGAATCTTGGAGCAACATTCATAAATAATAATGGGTACATAATTCATTAACACCTTAGATACTATGACTATCAACGGGTATCTTCAAGAAGAACTGTGCCTAGCCACTATCGATTGGTATGGTATGACCCAGAACTTTATAGCTACGTTCCTATTTGAAATTCAGTACCCCATAGTAGATTGGGATTTACAGGTTGTAAGACAGAAGGTCTTTGAGGAAGTATCTATACGCCCTCTTGAACAAGAAGAAGATGAATGGACTGTGCCTCTTCAACGGTTATAGGGTTGTTATAATATTAATTTTGATGAGGATGATGACCTTAGGAATGTGAAAATTTCAGAAAATGAAGGACAAAGGGACATAGAAGGACCAAGGATTGAATTACCCTTTTTTGGGCAGCCTATTAAAATTAAGAAAGTTAACATTGGAACAGAGAAAACACCTAAGTTAGGAAATGTTGGAGACTATTGGGATGATTCTACTATTAGTAAGATTACAGAACTATTGCATGAGTATCAGGACTTGTTCCTAACCAAGTTCATAGACATGAAGGGAATTAAAGGACCCATGGGAGAAATGAATATTACTTTGAAAGTAGATGCAAGGCCTGTCAAACAAAGACCTTACAGACTGAATCCCAAGTACAAGAAGAAAGTTAATATTGAATTAGATATAATGTTGGAAGAAGGAATCATAGAACAAGTTGAATAATATGAATAGATCAGCCCTATGGTGGTCCAAGATAAGAAGTTAGGAGAAATCAAAATCTTTGTGGATCTAAGGAAACTGAATGATGCATGTTTACATGACCCATTTCTTACACCTTTTACTGATCAAGTTCTAGATAATGTAGGAGGACAGGAAGTTTATTCATTCACATATCAATTTTCAAGCTATCACCAGATCAAAATTTCTAAGGAGGATAGACATAAGACTACATTTGCAACAGAATGGGGTTTTTTTCAGTACATAATGATGCCTTTTGGTTTGAAGAATGAACCAACCATCTTTTCCAGGGTGGTGGTCGAAGTATTTAAGGAATTTTTACATAATTGTTTGGAGGCATACTTTGATGACTGGACCATTTTTAGTCTACTGAAAGATCATATTAGAAGTTTGAGATTAATGTTGGATAAGTGAAAGAAATGTTAGATTTCCCTAAACTTGAATAAGTGTATTTTCTTTTCACCTTTTGGAGTGTTTTTAGGACACATTGTGTGTAAACATGGGTTGTTGGTAGATCCTTCCAAGATTTCTATCATTGTCGATCTACCTCCTCCTACTTCGGTTAGACTGTTGCGCACTACATTGGGACACACTAGATATTATAGAAATTTTATTAAGGGTTACGCATAGATAAAAACACCTATGGAAACATTTTTAAAGAAGGATAGTAAGTTTCAATGGACATAGGAATGCCAACAGAGATTTGACACACTAAAGCAGAAAATGGTCACTGCACCTATTTTGGTTTTTCCATATTGGAGTAAGGAATTCAATGTTCATGTTGATGCTTCATCCATTGCATTAGGAGCAGTATTGGCACAACGAGGTGTAGGATATATTGACCTTCCTATAGCCTTTGCCAACAGGAATATTTCTACATCTGAAATGATTTATACTACCACTGAAAGAGAAGGCTTAGCTATGGTATATGTGTTGTATAAGTTTAGACACTACTTGTTGGGAAGACATTTTAAGATGTTTATTGATCATTCTGCATTGAAGTTCTTAGTGAAAAATCCATTGTTGGGGGGAAGAATATGAATATGGATACTATTATTCTAGGAGTATGACTTTGAGATAGTGGTCAAGCCAGGAAGAATGAATAAGGGACTTGACAAATTATCCAGGTTAGATCATGGAGAGGAACCTTCTAGTTTGGATGATACACTACCAAATGCGCAGTTGTTGGCCATAAGAAAAATTGATGATCACTTCACCGAGACAGTCCAGTTCCTTTCCAAAGGAATGGCACCTTGCAAGTATACAATTACTTAGAAGAAACAATTGGCAGTCTGCGCTACATATTTTCAACTTATAACTAGACAATTATATAAGATGGGCCCAAATGAAATCTTAAGAATATGTGTTATGGAGTCAAAAATACCATTGATTCTTTCATAAGAACATGAAAGCATCGTAGGAGGAAATTACGTAGGAAAGCAACAACGCAAGAGGTTCTCATAGTTGGCCTATGGTGGCCCATTCTAAATAAGGATGCTAAGGAATACTACAGATCCGATGATGTATGCCAAAGATTTGGGAAGCTTTCAAAGAGATATGAGATGCCTTTATCACCTCAGTTAACTATACAGGCATTTGAGAAACGAGATATTAACTTTGTGGGACCTATCAACCCACCAGGAAATTGGACAGGAGCTCAATACATTATCACTACTGCAAAATATTTGACCAGATGGGCAGAAGCAAGAGCAGTTAAGGACTGTAGTGCATCTACAGCTGCATGGTTCATATTTGATGATATCATAACCCGATTTAGATTTATGAAGATCCTTATGAGCGACCAAGGCATAGGATTCATTAAAAAAAATATTGAAGCATTGAATCAGGAGTTTGAAGTTCACCATCAGAAGAGAACACCAGACCACCCACAGGAGAATGGTATAGTCGAAGATTTCAATAAAATCTTGGAGACAACACTCACTAAGATTTGCAGTTTTAATAGAGATGATTGGGATTTGAGAATTCCAGCAATGTTATGGGCTTATCAAACTACTTGCAAAAATTAACAATGCAAACTCCCTTCAAGTTAGTTTATGTCTTGGAAGCAGTGGTACCTATGGAATAATTGGTTCCTAGTTTAAGAATTGCATCATTCATAGGTATGGATGACACCATCTTTGCTCAAGATAGGCTCGTGTAGTTGATGGAAGTAGAGGAAGATAGGTTCATTGCAGGATTTCATCAACAGGTACAAAAAGAACGAGAATAGTCTTACCATGACAAACATGTCAAGAAGAAAGCATTTAAACAAGGAGGTTTGGCACTTTTATATGAAAGAAAGTTCACAAAGAATCCAGGAAATTTCAAGACATAATGGATTGGGCCATTCGAGGTTGCTTATGTTACAAAGGGTGGAGTTGTGAAGTTGAATACCCTTAATGGAGAATGGAAGGATGGTTTAGTAAATGAGAGTTGGTTGAAATTGTATAATGACAACCAGTTGCCTCGCAGCTCTCAGTAAAAGTAAGGAAGAAGGGTCTGCGTACCAGGTGCAGTTGAAATTGGGTACCAGACATAGAAAAGATAGTTTGCACAAAATTGGGAGGGATAGAGAAGAGAGCACAGGTTGCTCTATGCATTATGCATTTGAAGTAATACAAGAGTTTCAACCCTACAGTGACTTGGGTTGAGTTGCATGTGAGTGTTGGGGACCTATTGGCCCTTGGTCATGCACTAAGGAAGAAAAAAAATATTAAAGAATAAGAAAGACAAAGTATTAAGAGCACGGAAGGCACACAAACCAAGGAGGGGTCGAAGTGGTTAAAATAAAAGTGAGTCGTTAAAAGAGAAGATCAAGGAAGACAAAGAAACAAGGAATATAAATCATGGACAGGTCAGCAAGAGGATGAAGATAGTAATAGGTGCTTTGGAGAACCTCACGGAGAAGAAGAATAGGTTGGCGAAGTTCTTAAAAGAGAGGTTTTGGTACCTAGGGTTTTTGCACCTGGACTTCGGTCTAGGGTTTCTAAGATTCATAGAAGGATAAATAAAGGTCTAGAAGAGTGGAGAGGATTGTTTTTGGTGTGGTTGATATAGATAATTGACATGGAAAGGTATATGTCTTAGAGCATTCTTGTATTTTGGGGTCTTCAGTTGGGTGCAAAGATATATCCTGCAGCTGGGTGCGCGGGGAGGGGACTGGAAGAGGAAGGGAAAGAAGGATCTACCGCTGAGTGCGCTAATAGAACTGTGTATTTTTCATCTACTTTACCAATAAACATAGTTATGTGGATGTAGCCCTAGGGAGAGGGTGAACCACGTAAATCTTGTTGTTCTATGTGATTGATGTTGTGTTATGTTCTATCTGGTATACTACTATTGCATTGTTGTTTTCCTACTGAAGATAAGAAATATAACTAACTTTGTGAGGTTAAGAATAGTACTGTTAACAATTTCTAGGTCATCTTGCATTGTTATTCAGGAATAATCTTGCACTTCCTCTAGTTGTAGACACCTGTGTCCTGCAACCCCCCTATGGCTACTTTGGTTGAGACTTCATATTCTTCGCAGGTGTTTCCAAAAGGGACAGTAGTTAGGGTTTTTTGGTGCGTTGTTAGAGTTGAACCCTGGGTCTTCCCCTGTGCCAACAATTGTTCTATGCCTCCTAATATGATGGTTTTTTCTCAAATGCGGGAAAAAAGACTTATAATATCAAATGGTAAATTCTACAAATTGCAGTGTTGCCTCATTTTGTATCTTTGGAACTCCTTCAAGTTATCTCACGTCGATTACAATACATCTAGATTTTATTCATAATTCATTTATCTCGCTGAATTTATGTTATGTATGAAGGTGTAGTTTAATAATTTCTCATTGAATTTTGAAGGATCAAGATTCAAGATCGAGTTCAGATGCTCAAGATATTCCCATGGTCCCAAAATTCCACAATATCTTATCAAGAGAAAGATACCGCAAGAAGATGTTTTATGAAAATTGACATCTTCTTTACCCTACCAATCCTAACATGCCATATTCGAGCAGTCAAACTAGGTCAACGATATTACATCACGAATTTGATCTCTTTTATGTAGACAACCCTGTAGGACATAATAAAAACATGATTGAGTAATTGGGTTTTTGGATTTTCAGTGAAACTAATATACATGGCTTAATTCAACATTTGTTTTATAAAGGGGTTGGTTTCATGTTTATTATTGGGATACAAATTTCCATTCTTCTAATAATTGTTTCATATAATGTTTGAACATATTAAAATCATTGTGTTACTAATATTATCAATGTAATGTTAAATATTTTTACAATCAAGATTTGGATGAGGAGCAACTTGTCCACCATCTACCATTGCACCCCACTACGATGTCAAGTCACAAGATTGATGTTGAATTAAAAGAGATTGGAAATTAATCATATCGAAAATGGTTGAATCAACCACCTATTCAATTCCCACTATGTACAAAAACATCTGCATAGGTTTTTGGAGATTCTTCATTGATGACATGGTACATATTTTGATATGGTTGATGGCACAATGACAGGTTACATGGTGATATCGCAGAGGTAGAAAAGGTATGAAGAGCCAAAAGTTTTAGAGTTCCAGAAAATTGGAAACCCTAGTTTTCTAAGGGTGTACACAGGTTGAAAGAGGACAAGTCATGTACATACACGAGCTACAAGAAGACATATTGCATACATATGTCTGTTGTAGCATATACAGATCATGCATCTATTGGTATAGTTGCACATATTGTTTTCTATCTACATGTAAGGTCCTATCTAATAGAATCTAAAATTGAATAAATTTAAACATAAAATTTCTTTCTATGTATAATAAAATTCATTAATCAGCATATAAGCATATTCAACAACATGATGATAACCACATAATACATCATAATAATATTTACGAGCATATTATAATCAATTTCATAACACATTAGAATAATGAAATTACTTACCTCTAACTGATGCTACTATTGTCCCCAACTCTGATGTCCCCAACTCTGCTTGATGCTCCCCTGTGACAGTCCACCAAAATCCCAACCAGAAAAATACAGTCCCTAATATCTAAATAATTCTTCCTTCCCCCAAAATCCAAAAGTGTCTCTCCCGAATGCCTCTGCCCCCTCATATCCTCCTTCCCATTCAGGACCTCCTCCCTTCATTCAATGCCACCCACCTTATCCCTCCATTTAATGTCTTATCCCTCCATTCAATGTCTTATCCCTCCATTCAATGCCTTATCCCTCCATACGTTAAGTTTTGTATTAAATAAATTAAAAATTGTTAAACTTTTAATTTGTTACCCAAACATTAAATGAGTTAATTAATTAATTAATTAATTAATTAATCAACATATATTAAACAATAATTAATTAATTAATACTATTAATAAATTGTTATTATTTAACTAATATACATTAGGACAGTTAATTATTTAATTAAGTATACTTGATAAACCTTAAGTAATTATTTAACTAGGGTTGTTACACTACAAGCTAGGTCTTGTATTTGAGGGTTGGATTCCTCACATCTCAGTTGGTGCTGAGATATGGAAGTTGGGTCTTGTATTTGAGAGTTGGTACTCTCTTGGAGTTGGTGTTATTTTCACTTGGTGATGATAAACCCCATATATTGTAGTCTTTATGTAACAACATAATACAAAATATTACACATATATACGATGTTCATTGTGTTCATTATGATGATGGTTCATAGTTATCTATTATTGATGAATGTTGTTGATATTTGTAAGTAGCTAATTGTGAATGCATAATAATGTTTGAATTGGTTTCTAAATAAAGGAGAAAAGAATTGTAAAAATAACCACACACTGATTCACCTCCCCCTCTCAGTATGGTTAGTGTGTCCAACAATTTTTCGTTAATACATTAAGTGAAAAAATAGTCGAATGGAAAAATTTATCCCTTAAAATATTCTTTGAAATATTTACAAGTTCATCAAGTTCTCCCATAAAAAAAATTGTAAGTCTCACTTATATCTATTTTTCATTTGCATCCTATGATTTTAATAATCTATGAATGTGCATATAAATTTGATATATCTAACCTTGAATTTTACAAGATAATGATTAGAGTGGTGTGAGGGATATAATAAGGGAGAAAGAAGAATTTATAATATCAATGGTTTGTATTCCATACATTCCACATTTTTGTAACTAGAAAAAAAAGAGCCATTGTTTACCCAAATGTAGTTAAGGACCATACAGTCATCAACAAAAAATAAACAAACAATGAAATTCATAAAAAAAAAGGTTCCATGAAATGTGTGTGTGTGTGTCTAAACTGTACATTTTTTACAAAATGACACGTCGTTTCCAATTTAAAAAACATCAACAAGTTACCTAACATAGAAAAATGCCATATGGTGGCCTAGATATAAAATGACAGATATTGGTCACTAATTGAATAACTTAGGAAATGGTGGAGAGCCACTAGTAGGTGGAGCGCTCGACTGTACAACCTGCTCCAAGGAAACATCTGTTGTTGTAGCCTTAGTGGATGGAATAGATGGAAATGGTGGTGGGGTGGGTGGTGTATGGGTGCATCCACTATGGATGGCTGAAATGGAAGAGGTGGTGTGGGTGGGTGGCTTATGGGTGCAGTTGTAACACCCGTGTTTCCACTAGTATGTAATTATAAGTGTTATTATGGAAAAAAAATAAGTTGAGCCATGGGTGATAAAGGATAAACAATGGACCTTTATATATTTTGTAATCTCTCTCTCTCTCTCTCTCTAAGGATAAACAATGGACCTTTATATATTTTGTAATCTCTCTCTCTCTTCTATATATATATATATATATATATATATATATATATATATGTGTGTGTGTGTGTGTGTGTGTGTGTGTGTGTGTGTGTATGTGTGTGTGTGTGTGTGTGTGTGTGTGTGGTTTTAATAATATAAGAGAATTTTGATTTACTGTTGAAGGGATGGCCTTCAAAGGTTACAGTGTCATGAGAGTGGTGGGAGAGAGGGTGGCCATCACTGTTTTGAATGCATCTGTTAGGGAGTACCCGATTTAACTAAAATGATATGGATCCAAATTGTCCTTGGCCCTAGAAATTGACTATCAATCAAGATAGTAGTTGGAATAGTTCTTGAAGGAGTTAAGAACGGATGGAAAATTACCTTCAGGAAATTTCTATCAAAATCCACGAGGTCCTGAGGGAAGAATATGAGAATAAACGTGGGAGAGAAAGGGAAGAAGGGATCAATGGAGAAAATCTTGCAGAACTCCTCTCGTGGCATTGTATCATGGCTCGGGGTTGGCTAGTTGGAGAAAATTTTAATGCAACCTTGCCTACGGTTGGGTGGAAATTGGTTCTCTCTAGAACAATACTCAACATATCTCAATTTCCTGTAGATAAGTGTCTCATCTAATTTTTTGTATTGATATGATTATGTGTATGGTTAAATGAAAAATATAATATTTTGATGTAACCATTTGTCCTGCAAATCAAATTATGTATTCTGGAGACACCATAACTTGCACAAAATGTCTAATTTCTTGAAGATTTTTAATTCTTACTTCTGAATACTTCATGTCTTATGAGAATTAATTACGAATGTATGTGTTTTTACTAGATATTTCTCTTGCTGCAAAAGAGAAATGCCTAGCACATTTTCAAGTAAATAATGATTGATTATGAGGTTGGTATATGGGTCTTTTTTATTTGAATTTTAATGAATCTTTTAATATCTAAAGTCAAAAATAAGGAGGCATGACTTTATCTACTAAATCCTTTAAAAAAATCTTTAGTGAATGAATGGAAGATATACGATAAAAAAATTTAAATAGGTAAACTAGGTATCTAATAACAATAAATATGATATACCTGTTTAATTGAAGAATAACATGTGATTCATTTAGGTTTCCCTTAATTATTATAAATTGAGCAACAATATTCAAACACATGTCTTCTTTTGCTCACAAAAAAACAAAGGAAATATTATGTTCAAAGATATTTGCTTTAACTTTTTCTACAATAGAAGTAGTACTGAATCGAAATTGTCACAACTCAAATGAATCTATGAAAAAAGGAAATATTAATGAGAACATAAGAAATAAAATACAGGAAAATACATAATTTATCAAAACAAAATATTAGAATCTCCTTGCTTCTAAAAAATATTTACATTAAAAATACTTTGGTTACATTCAAGCCGAAAAAGGCCTTCATGTTCCTAACCCTATTACATAGAAATAATAAAAGTTTATATAATATCCTCTACTCGGGTCGAATCCTCCTTTAGTCAGCAATTTTTTTTGGTCATGAATCAACTACAAAATTAGTAACAATTCTGAAAATAACCCACCCGGAAAATGCATTATATCTCCCAAAATATTCATCCTTTTGAAAAACAATTTGGAGGTTAGCGAACATGGCCTTTTTTCCAGATGGGTTTTCCACCGGTTTTCCAAAATATGCTTTGTTTTCCCAACAATTGTTATGCAAAAAATGTCTCCTGAGGATTGGCTTGATTTCCAATGTGGAAAATTCCATGTCACTCCAATCCCTATTTATCCAAAATGGTTTAGATTCAGAGAGAATACTTTTAGAATAAGATAATTGAACTTGTTTTCGAAATGGGTTTTCAACCAATTTGGAAATTTCTTCTCTAATTTCCTGGAAATCACTCTACAAAATTGCATCTTGAAAATGGACGTGATTTCAAATCTTTCAAAACAAATTGCCAAATTAGAATAACAAAATTCATGATTTCCCTGGTTTTTTCTTGCTTTCCCATGAAGATAATATTAAAAATGAAACAATTTGGTAATAAATTAACAACAAAAAAATCTTTTTGAACAAACAAAATCTTCTAAATCAATTCAGAAAAATACTTTTAGTTGCAAATTCGTAGCCGTCACTTTTGTTTATTTTTTGGGATAGTAAATCTATAGATTTGCTTGAATTAATGCTTCTAGATTGTTTTCCATAGAAATGTGTTTCCAAAGAGTGTTCATTTTCCTCATTTGGTTGAGTAAAACTCAATATATCACTTGTCAAATTTGAGTCATCAGAACTAATTCAATTTATAAAAATTTATGGGCAGTTTTATTAATTATGTTTCATCTAATTATTTAATTAATGTTATAATTAATACACACACACACACATGGATTGCAAAAATAAACATAAAATCAAATTTAACTAATAATTAATTTAATTAATTAAGGTTAAATAAAATGAAAAATTATTTACATATTAACATTAATTTTATTTACAATTTAGAAAAAACATAATAAAATACATATTTTATGCCTAGGTGTTATAACCCTAAATTTATCTACATATGCATACCTGGAGTTGGTTGGTGTAACTGTCCTTCCTATTAGATAGACGTTTGCTTGATTTTCCTTTAGGAACCTTTAACATGTGCTCTGTGCTCCCTAGTTTTCCATAGTGAGTTAGTCATCCATTGTTTTGGGTCTCTAACCTAATGTGGTAGACCACCCACTTTGTCGGCCGTGGGGACTTTTTCGGTCTTCCATTTAGAAACGTGGAGCCGCCTCTTTATAGGCGTTGTTTTTATACCATTGGTTCACCATAATCAGTGTGTGAGACTTTTATAGACTTGAATGATCCCGCAAGGGGAGAACCTGTGCATAAGATCTTCATGGAAAAATTTACTGACGATACCAACCAAGGAACCCCTTCGCAAGGGGATTCTTTTGCTTTTCCTTTCTTCGAAAATGTTGGTGTCCCTTTGATGGCCACTTTGTACATTCCTGGGTTGAATGTAGGACTACCGGTTTGGTTGGGTACCATTCCAAATGTACCAAATTCTCTTGACGCTTCTCAGTTAAGAACCTTATGTCATGGGCATCATGTTGATGTTCCTTCATCAGAAAAGTCTTTTCCTCCTCCCTCTCCAGCCTCTAGTGAAAGTACAGTTACTAGTAACCAGAAGTCTAAAAGAAATAGAAAGAGGAAGAATAGGAATAAGTAATCACCAACCTTTTCGAGTCATGTCAGAGATAGGTCATCAACCCCTACAAGTCATGTTGAAGACCAACACCAAGCCTATAAAAGTCATGTTGGGGGAAAAGGTCCAAACACTGCTAGTCATACTAGAAATAGGTCTGTAGCCTCTGCAAGTCATGTTATCAACCCATCACCAACCTCTGCAAGCCATGTTCTATATGTGAAACCAACTACAAATAGTCATGTTGGGGTAGTTGATTCTATTGAGAAACCTAGACAGATAGGACATAAGCCTAAGTTCCCCTATAAGATTTGCAAGGGAGATCACCTTACTCATCTGTGACCTAGCATTCCAAAGGTACAAAGATTGTGGTCCCTGTTTGCATGCTCTTATGATTATGAGTCTTCTAAGGTTTCCTCATAGTGTATTTAGTCTTTAATTGATGAATTGGCCATGTCGATGTAGACTTCAACTGATCCCACTCCTCTTTTAGGGGGTGACGTTCCTTTATACCATGTAGTCTCGCATCCTATTCAACCATTGGTTGAGAAACGTCGATGCAATCTTTGGTTGATCTCACTCTTCTCTTGGAGAATGTTGAGTCTACTAAAGTGGTCATGTTGATGCAATCTTCGGCTGATCCCACTCTTCTCTTGGGGAGTGACGTGTCTACCGACAATGTTTTTATCATTTCTAGTTCAGTACTTTCAGAACAAGAGGGAATTCCACTCACTTTGAGCACACCCCCTCTATGTCCTAGGATGGTTTCATTTGATTGGAATGACCTTGTTGAGCCTCGTCTTCCTTCTTATGCACCTTTTCGAATGAGGGTTGAAGTTAATTCAAGAAACATTTATCGATCTATTGTGGATGAAAGAGCCTTTCCAAGTATTTTATCCTCCTTGGTTTGGAAAGTCTTGGGATATCCTGAGATTTTGTCTTCTTCCCATGAGTTGTTATCTTTTGACAGATGTCCGAGTGAATATTTGGGGGTTCTTACTAAGTTTCTTATGTTAGGTGGGAAGAATTTCCTTGTTCAGGTTATAGTGGTGCAAGGCCCATTAGATTTCAATATGCTTTTCAACCGTGATTATCTATATGCTATGAATGCTATGGTGTCTACACTTTTCTGGGTGATGCATTTCCCTTACAATGGAGGCATTATCACTATCGACCAACTGGCATATGATAATCACCATCCTAATTCAATGTTAGTTCAGGCTACCCCTTTATATGTTCATAGTGTTCGTGTAGACTCTACCTCGCCACGGGTTAATTATGGGGCATCTTATCCTTGGTGTTCAATTTATTCTGAGAAGGAACCTATGCGATCATGTTTTCATTCTCAAGATTTGGTCTCAGCAATTGATCCTTTGTTTTATCCAATGGGGGCATGGGAGCCCTTTCTTCCCCCTCTTGGTAAAAGTGATCTCGTTGAGATTACTTGAGAAAAATAGCTCCCTAGAGTCTTCTTTAATCCCTTTTCAGACTCTCTAAACATGAAAATATTGTCAAGTGATATTGTTGTCCTTCATGCTCGCCAAACTCAAATTTGAAGGAACGTCTCTCTGGCAATAGTTTACCCTTTTTTTGGTCTTGATGGTCAATTTTATGAACAAATATATACTCTAGGAGCTTTGGTTTGCTAGAAGAGTATTCTTCGGTATAACTTTAACCCTTTTTCAGTCCCGAGGGACTAAATTTACGAAAAAGCAACATTCTCCTTGGTTTTGGTTTATCACCATTTTTGGGCTTTGGAGATTACTTACGAAAAAGGAACCCCAATGGAGTCCATAGTTAATCTCTTTTCAGACTCCCTAAAATTGAAAATATCGTTGAGTGACCTTGTTCCTTCACACTCATTAAATTGGTCCAGAAGAACATCTATTGGCATGAGTTTACCGCTTTTTCCAACCTATAGATTATGGAGGAGAAATGTACACCTCAGGAGATTCGTCTCGTCGGGAGAGTTATCCTTAGTGAATTTTATACTTTTTCGGGCTAAGGAGACTAAATATAGAAAATGGGTGTGAGTCCATAGTTAAGCTCTTTTCAGATTCCTTAAACTTGAAAAGATTCCTGAGTGATCTTGTCTTTGTCACACTCATTAAAATGGTTTTGAATAGATGTTTTTTCGGTGCCATTTTACCCCTTTTTTGAACCGACTAGACTATTTTCGAGAAAGGTACCCCTGTGGAGTCTTCTTTTATGTTTTTTTAGACTTTCTAAATGTGAAAAAACTATTGAGCTTACCTTCTGTGGGCTCGTTAAAAATTACATTGAAGGGGGTTTAGTGTGTCTTGATAATCACATTTGCATATTTTCATATTTGGCCTAATTTTGGCTCCATGTTTCTCTCAATTGAACCTTTGAAGCATGCCTTATATGCAAGCCTTGTAGCACTTTGCCTCTGCGACCTGACACCTTGACCCATAGAGGAATTTTTCCCGAGTGTCATTTTCCTGCACATGTCTCCTTGCTTTGAGCATTAGTGTGTTCCTTATGCCTAGAACTAGTATGCTTGTGACACTTTTTCCTCCTTTGTAACATAGCATTCTTTTATTCTTTTTCAATCTCTTTAAAAAATTGAAAAAGACAAAAAAATAAAAAATAAACAAAAAAGAGGGGACGGGAAATACATATTCGTTTTTGGTAGCACAATGAGTCACCCTTGGACAAAGCTCATCCTTTCATTTTTTGTCAAGCATTGGGATCTAATATGAACTTAGGAAGTTGTTCTTGCTACATAGAGTTGTGTCCTCCTCCATTTGGTTACTCTTCCAAACACATGGAGAGTTTGCGTTGCCTCCTGGATCATGGACTTATGTCAATGTCATGTTGCCTGAGTCTGATCATATTTCGTGTTATTTTCCAAGGGAAGTTTCACCCAGCTTGAGTCCTCCTTTCTGCAGTTTGTCTCTTGAACTCATGCCTAACCATCCCAAAATTCCAATCAAGTCCTTGTTCAAAATCAATGAAGTTCTTTGCCTGATCATCGAGATCCTCTTGTATTTTCTCGACGAATCGTCAAAGAACTATGGTTATTGAACTTGTACACTCATATTGCACTCCTACCCGATTTGCGAATATCTTGAAGTTGTTTCTCGAGCTCTAAATACCTAATCTCCAGCCATCCAACGTTATTGGCTTCTTGAAGATGGATAGTATACTTGTATATATTTTATTTTGAGATGTAGATCCATTGTTTATTTCTCACGACTACACTTTATATAGTTATATGGCACGGATATGTACTGTATTTTATCGGAAGCCATGATTAAGTTCATCTCGAGCATGGGTATGCTCGCCTCAAAGAGATAATTTTTATTTTTGCAGATGGCACCTCCTGAGAGATAAGCTTCTCCTTTGGAGATGCCACTCGTTTCGTACTTTGGTGAAGATTTTGTAATGTATTTCAGCCATCATATTCTCTTCTGACCTCACACATTAGGGGGCATCTATTATAACCCTAAATTTCTCTACATATGTGTTAGCTCCCAAAGTGAATCAGTCACTATGGTTGCATTTTTGGTTGATAGCATGGCTATTGGTAGTTTTCTCCAAATTTGTTTTGAGTTTTTCTAGTAGCAAAACTTAGGTTTTAATTTATGTCTTAGAAATAAGACAATCCATAAAGGTCTTCTCTTTAAATTTTTCATAAAAAATCTTTCAATAGCTAATGCATGTTTTAAAGATGATGGTTAGCTGGTGAAAGCGATGATTTTCAATAGCTAAGGAGCATTTCTCACGGGTCGTTAGCTGGTGAAAGCAGTGATTTTCAACAGCCAAGGAGCACTTCCCACGAGCCATTAGCTGGTGAAAGCAGGAATCACGTGTGTTTTCTCCACGTTTTAAAAATTCAAATGATGACATGATCAGTCCACGTCATGCAATCATTATGATGCGCTGGTGAAAGTGGATAATGATGGTGATTGGGGTTTTGCACGTCTAAATTGGATTGCAAAGCGGATCTCGTTCAGAAATGCATGCTTCACGATCATGGCATTGGAAATGTCGAATTCGTATCCATCATCACAGGTGAGGGAGAGGTACTACTTGGATGATGACATCAAATCAGCCCATCATTTCCCCAACACGCATCACCCACAAGCGTATGATAAGTTTTCAATGTTGAAAGACAGAGCTGATTGTTTTCACCAGCGCAAGACCTCGGCCCAAATAGCAGATTGCAGTGTTTTGTGTACAAAATCGTTTCGGGTTTTGAATTGCAGATGGAAAGGAGACGCAGTGGTTCTTTGTTGAGAAAAGAATTGGACAGTCTGTCCTTTCTACAGGCACATCCAGAAGTGAAAAAACACTTCTCAAATGCAGGCTGTATGGAATATGTCGAAAGGCTATAGAATGGCTATCATCAGTCAACAATAGAGGCATTTGCTAAAAAATTCGATGGAAATACATCCTTTGTTGGGTCTTTAGAAATTATCGTGGATGAAGCTGCCAATATTTGGAAGCCTGCCATCGCTGCAGTGACCAGTTTTACCAAGATCAGGCCAGAGTTGGTTCAAAATGATAGCCACCAAGAACCTAAATTTCAGAGCTAATATGCTAGAGTCTCTAACCTCTGAGATATCTAAGCTTAAGATTGAAAATAAGCAGCCTGTGAAGGGAAGAGGCACTTATGATTCTGCAGGCAGGAACCCAAATCAAAATCCCAACAACTTCAGAAGAAATAACCAGCCAACTAAGATCTTGCAAAGAGAAAAGAATCCTACTGAAGATCAGAGAATAAAGGTCCCTCTTCAAAATGTTGTGATGGACAAAGATGAGGGTGAATATCAAGAAGGTGGAGAAGATAACATTCATTGTGTTGGAGAAGAGATAGGGAAATCTTATCTAACAAAACACGACTACGAGGAAGCATTGATGACTGAACAGACAGAAGATAATCTTATTGATGATGGCATTTTCACGACAGAAGATAAGAATAGATATAACCTCCGATCTAAATCTGATACTGCCCAACAGAATGCACCAGCCTCTCCCGAAAAGAGCACAGCCCCTGTTAAGCAAAAAGATTAGACATTAGAGAATCAACAAACAAATCCTTCAAAGGTGAAAGCATCATCTCCTCCCAAAAATATTGTTTCCCTTGTCAAGCATCAAACTCCAGAAAGTCAGGCTCCTGTTGAACAACAAATCAATCAAGAAGCTCCTTCGAATCAGGTAAAGGTCTCTAATAAAGTCCCATATTCATTCAATTTTGAGGCTGAAATAAAAAAAATTAAAATTCCTATTCCTCTTGTCAAGTTAATGAAGAATGAAATGTTCAAAAAGGATATCCTCAAAACTCTAGATCCCCAATCTATATCCCTTTCTGCTGATATCCTCAACATATATGATGAAAATCCAACCATTACTCTGGTACAAATGATAGAAGACAGAGATGAAAGTTGTCCTCCCTTTTACATCTCTCTAAATATTCATGAGAAAACACTGCATAACCGTTTGTTGGACTCTGGTGCTTCGCACAATTTGATGCCAAAGGAGGTCATGGATGAGATTGGGCTGGAGATCACCAAGTATTATCATGATATTTTCTCTTTTGACTCCCAAAAAGTCAAATGGCTTGGGATGATCAAAGACTTGGCTGTGACCTTAACCCAAGCATCCATGAAAACTATGGTTATGGATATAGTAGTGGCTGACATACCTCCTAAATTTGGATTTCTGCTATCAAGATCGTGGATGAAGAGGCTAGCTGGAACTCTTCAAATGGATCTCTCCTACGCTACTATCCCTGTTTTTGGAGGGGTGAACAAAAGACTATACAGGGAATCGCTGTTGGCATATGTAATCAGTGACGAAAAAAATCCATCCAATCATCCTATCTATTTTGTCGACACAGGTATGGGATCTTGTATTTTGTAAATTGATGATTCATTACCAGATGCATTGTTGCTCAGAAATCCCACAGTTCATCCCACAGAAAAAGAAGAGGACGATCTTTGGACCATGTTCTTTGACGGTGCTTTCACTAAAGAATCAGCAGGAGCAGGAGTGGTATTGATTTCCCCTTCTAAGAAAACTTCTCATTTGTCCTTTAAACTTGATTTTAAAGTGACTAATAATATTGTTGAGTATGAGGCACTACTTCTGGGGCTAAATGCAGCCAAAGAGATGGAGATTAAAAGATTGCAGGTATTCGGAGATGCAGATATGATCATTCAGCAGGTGAATAAGTCCTTTCAAGCAAAACATGTCAGGATGAAAGCATACAGAGATGAAGTGTTGAGGGCAATTCATGATTTTGCAGATTTTAAAATTTCATATGTACCTAGAGAAATGAATGAATTGGCTGATTCATTAGTTGTGTCGGCTTGTGCTTTCATACCCCCTCTGCCTCATAAATTGAATTACGAAATTCAAGTTAAATATAGGCCATCTCTCCCTGATAATGTAAAATTTTTGAAGGTTTTTGAAGACGATGTTGAACTCACTAGATTTCTTGCAGTGATAGATGAGTTTGCAGATCTGCAGATCGATCAGGAGAATGAACATGACAATGAAATTGAGAAGACAAAATTCAGAAGCAAAATCGCAGCACATGAAATAGTCCAGTTGTCTACCAACATAATTCTTAAAGGTTTGGTATTGGAAAGGCTTTTCGATAATAATGATGTGGCTGTCAAATTGGAAAATGGGGAAAACAATTCAGAAGTTTTGCAGTATAATGTAGCTAGCGAACAAGATCCTAAATATGCCAACTTAGCCTCACATTTGACTGAAAAACAAAGGGCTGATTATGGAGAGTTGCTAAAGGACTTTTGACGGCAACCGCACTCTCAGCAGGCGGTCACTCCACCAGGACCTTCTCACTCCACGGCCCGAAGAGTCGATGCTCTTCCAACTCCTCCTCGGGAGTTCTATCGCCCACAG
>SNQJ01S0041321.1:18914-53761 GCA_010110895.2 Picea sitchensis | reverse complement strand
GTATTTCATTAGGACAATAGTTCTTTCCAAGAATGATATTTTGAGGTGCGGATCTTGTTCCTAGATTTTCCACTTCCAACTACATCGATGAGTTGTTGGTTTTACCATTTGTTTTTCTTTTAAACTTGTCCTGGAGGTCATAAAGTTTCTCTGGTCTCACTACATTATTAGGGATTTTTTTGTATGGACCAAGTAAAAAAAAAAAGTGTTTGATGCCCTAAATACAAGTATGCAAGTAATTCATTTAGCAACCATGAGTACTTATGAAATATACCTCAAGGAAAGAGGTATCTTTGAATGTGTCTTTCAGGTGTAGGAAGTTAATAATCCGTTGGTCATCATCAAAGACTCTCCAACTAGTTATTTTGTCAAGGATTGAGGGCTTTTACAAAAGTTCAACAGAAAAAGTATCAGGCATTAATCCTTTCGATGATATTATACGATATGAAACATTAACAAGTAAGTCAACATCACAGTGTAACAAACGAGGAATAGGACAGATATTAAATGCATCAAAATATTTTATTAATTCCCATAACTCTTGTTGGTAATGTTTAAGATGACTTGAAATGCAATGTATGGTATTCCTTACCTATCTTGTAACTTTGGAATTTCCAAATAACTTAATTTTATTTCCTTTCAAGTCTACTTCCTTTCCAAATCCTTGTATTAGGGCTTCATATTCAACAATATTGTGTGTGCATTGGAACTCAATTCTACATGCAACTAATGGTTCCTTTCCTTCTTGATCTTTGAGTATGTATTCAACACCTCCACCTTTTAGAGACTTGGATCCATAAAAAAAATGTCCACATATTGGGATCCCCTTTTTTGGTTCAACAGTTGATTTCAAATTTTCAATTTTGTTTTAATTGTTAGGGTTAATGGAACTATTAAGTATCTCTAATATATCCTTGAAGATTATGTTAGATTATACACTAGCAGTAATGTTAGTTTGATCTACTATATCATAGTTTGGCTCAACAATTTGAGTGCAATGAAGGATTTTACATTGTGTTCTTGATTCTGCAAAAGAAGGTATTTTAGATGTCTAACTCCCAAAAATGTGTCATATGAATAATTTCCCAAAATTGAATTGTTAAACATCACAGGTTCATTTGGATCATTCAAATCAGTAACCACATGCTTCATATATATTTCTCTATAAATTATGATCTGATTAAGTTTTCTGTTGAAAGGAAGCCATAAATGTGACCAATCAGTAGCAAAATATCCATTCAACATAACAGACCAATATCTACTAAACATTATTCCATAATTCTCATGTATGTCTACCATAACAATATCAATAGTTTGATGAATTTTAGGATTAGTATACATTTTGATTAAAATGTTCTTTAGTTTGCCAATTACTTTGACTCGATTTTTGTCTAATTGAATAATTTGAAAATCAGATGCCTTGGGCTTGACATTCTAATTGAATAATTTGTATATGAGATACCTCGGGCTTGACATTAAGATTCTTACATACTTTGAGGTGAATTACATTAGAAGAAGCTCTTGATTCTACCATGCAATTATGAAAATTCCTATTAAAGATTTCAAAAGTAATCAGGAAAGGAGGAGTAGTAAATCTTGACCTTTGTCTACTTAAGGATGCATTTTTGGCCACTTGACTCTTGGATGGAATATCGTTGTTGTATGGGGTAGTTTTGGTTGTTCCTTTATGTGTCCCTATATTAACTTCTTTAGTGCCATTGGAAGTCTTCCCATGTAGAGTTTTGATCGAATTTTCTTGAATCTGAGGTAGTTTTATGTTGATTAATTGGGTTGGTTTTCATTGATGTCAACCCTTGAAGAAACTCCAGTAGAAAATTATGGTAGCCCCATAGGTGTGGTTAAGGAACTTGAGTTTTTCTGAGGAATAATGTAATGAAGATCAATGAATTTATAGGAAATGATATCATAGATGGATACTACATGTCGTGCCATTTTTGGTGATATGTGGTACATCACATAGTTCCTCACAGTTGAGGAGATGTCTTAGTGAAGTTGGAGAACCCTAATGAGTTATCTAGAAGCCCCTAGAAGGTAAAATAACTCAATTATTCTATAATCTCCTAGAAGAAGTTTACTAGTCAAAGTGGTTGTAACTAGGATTTAATCATGGGTAAAGTTGTTACAATAAGAAAAAAATAAAATTAATTAATTGCCACAAGAAATCGTGAGTTTACTATTTATGGTAAAGTGGTTGCAAGTGGGTAAAGTAGTTGAAAGTGAGTTATCCATAAAAGAGGGAAGTTGGGTAAAACAATTAGAAGATAACCTTTAAAGGAAGCTACTTGGAGAGTATAAATAAGAGAGAAAGGGTCTCCCGCTAGCATCTATTAAGCACATTGAATATATTTTTATGAAATATTATGGACAGGTATTATTGACAAATTTAAAGCAGAGAGTTTGAAGCAACAATGCTCAGTGAAGAGAGAAGTTACAGGACTCGAAGGGTCAATACTGTGGTTACTAATATAGGTTTTTACTGAATACATATACGAGTTGCACAACTAGAAGGACGCCGATATCCGTGGGTCGCAATGGCAAAAATCATAATTTTCCTATATGAAACATGATTAGTGAGATATACTTGTGATTCTAGTACATGGTTTGTGCTAGACATACTTGAGTCATTGATATGAGTCATATGGCATCATATCTGGTTGGTTAATAGACTACAGTAACAGGTTCTGAGGATCAGGTTTTATAGTAACAACTTAATAGAAATAGAGACAATAACAATGAAAGTAGGAGAGTTTTGTAGTAGTCTGCTAGTTGCATAGAAGAGATCCGCAAAAATATGTAAGTTATAGTAAGGAGAGTCATGGACATCCGTGTGTTGCAAAACAGACAGGTCATGGATCTGCATGAAAGTTTTTGAAGAATGTTGGTATAGGTTGTGACAGGATTTCAGTGATAGAATTGGGTGTAACAGGTTGTGACAGTGAAAACTACAGTTTATTTGATTCAGTGATAGTGACATTTCATCTACATTTGGAACTTATATTTCGGGGTGGTTTGACGTGGAAAGGATAGGTGGTTGTATCCACCTTCCATTTGTAGTTAGAGAACATATAGGGTTGTAGCCTCCTTCTGGTTGGAGCCATAGAATTGATGTGTTGGAGCTTCCCTCAGGTTGTAGCTTGAGAATCTAGGGGGTTGGAGCCTCCTTCTATTTGGAGCTGGAGAAAAAAGGAATTTGGTGCTTCCAATTAATGTACTTATTAAAGACATATAAGAAAAATAATTCGTTGTTTTCTCCCTCATTAGGTTTCCACATAAAAAAATGGGTGTACTGTGTATGTGTATTATTGCTCATTGTTCATGGTTTATTTATTCTGCACTTATTGAATGATATTCACCAAACTTAACAAAACTTAACAAATTTAACAAAACTTATGCATAGTTTGGATAAAAATAATTAAAAATCATAATTATTGATTCACCCCCTCCCCCTCTCGATAATCCAACAATTGTTATCAGAGCAATTCCTTCAAAAGGAAGTTTAACCACTGGAAGGAGATCATGGATTACGCCAAGATTTGGATACCACAATTTGATGGGGAAGATTACGCCTTCTGGAGAAAAAGAAATCATACACACATATAGGCACTAGGATTTGATGTTTGGTTATTAACAGTAGATGGATACAAAGAACCAACCACTCCCCCAATAAATAAATATGGAAAGAAAACTGAAGAAAATAATTCAAGAGCTACAAGTGCACTCCTAAATGGTATGAATAAATAAATATACACCGAAGTTATGCACTTTGATTTCGCAAAATACATCTGGGACAAACTAAAGAATATATACGAAGGAGATGCGAATGTCAAGGAAGATAAACTTCACATTTTCAGAGAAAAGTTCAAAAAAATCAAGATTAATGAAGATGAAGACATAGCAACCTACTTTCTACGAGTTGATAGAGTAGTAAACAATATCAAAGGTCTAGGAGAAGAGATCAAGGAACATGTTTTTGTCAAAAATGCATTGAGATCCCTACCAATGAGATTTGATTCAAATATTTTACCACTATAAGAGAGAGAGAGGACCTAGATACATGATGCAGGAGCATCGCTCCACCTCAGCATGCACCAGTCAATTAACTTGCATGGTGTGCATTCAAGAAAGGGAGAGGCTCTGCCCTCTCATTTTGTCTCGAAAATCAAAAGCACAATTCAAGAATTTAATGATGACAAGCCAGAAGAGCCTAGTTGTGCATTCACACAAGATGGATATAAGGTCACCATTAAGTGGTTGACGACAAGAGGGATCTGCATCAAATTTGGAGCATATTTCCATTATTGTAATTTTCCCATTAGACATGCGTTTTGAATGGTGATTTGACACCACTAGTTTAGCTTGTGAGGGAAGCTCATCGAGCCCCTATTGTATAAATCATAGTTGTTGTTGTTGTTGTTTTCGAAGTAGTAGGTTATCCAATATAGAGTCAGCTAGGAGAAGAAATTCATAGGGAGAAAAGCATGGAGACTCGAGACTCAGTTGCAACTCGGACTCCACTTTTGTAATTTGACATCCCACCATTAATAGAAAATGACAGTATTTCCTATTATCAATTTATGTATAATGGATGTTGTGTTATGAATTTCATTTATATGAATTTGAATTGTAGATGAATGTTAGGAATCGTCAGCACAGATAGAGATACATTTTTCTATCCACGAGTGTGTTGAATTAAGTTTGGTTGTCTAGGCTAAGTGCAAGGAGTGCGTGATAGAGAGGGGAAAATCTATGAGTCGATGCAAGGAGTGTGTGTGTGAAATTAGTGGAGTCAGAAGAGAAGTTTCCAGGAGGGCATACCAGGATAGTTCACAGACTCGGGAGGAAATTTCAAGGTGGTTAAGTACCTTGGAAAGAAAGATTGTGTAGGAGGAAGCATAGTTCATTTTTCTTGAACACTCTGAAACACTCTTCCAGGAGGGAATCGAGTTAGTGTGAGCATGCACAAGGAAAAAATAATTGGAAGTCTTGGAATCCTTAAGAGAATCCTATAATTACTGAACATTTTGAGGAAGGAAGGATTTACAAGAGTGCATCGACAAAGGAAAGGAGATGCCTTAAACCTTTATGTAACTCTAAGGGAGAAGTCGTCGAATAATGGATTCAAGCACAAGGAGTGTGGAAAAGATACTATAACTCCATATTATGACCTTAGGAGGAAGAATGAGAAGTTTCTAGAAGGGAATGAGGAAGTTCACAGAGGAATGATGAAATTTGAAGGTTTTCAACCCGAGAAAAATAGCAGAAGAGTCTGCACAAAACTCTGCAAGGGCGCAGAAGGAGTTAGAGAACAAACTAAGTCTTGAAAGAGAAATTTGTGCAAGTGTGCAAAGGGGTTGAGGACTTTCCTAAAACCCGAAGGCCGAAAAATCATCCATCGTCGAAGGAGATATGTGGGAGAAGATCAAAGATTCAGGAGCATGAACTTCGGGAGGTTTTCCAGGAGAAAACAAAGATCTTCACAAACTCGCGAGCTGTGAAGTGATTCTAGACCATTGGATCCATAAGTCACGTGGAAAATATCCACACATTTAGGAGAAATAACCCTTCGAGAAAATTCATGGAGAGAATACCCGAAGAGCTGGGAGCCGAAGAAATCCTAGTTGTCCATTGAGATAGGACACGTGGAGTTGGGATCATCACTTCGTTGATTCACAAGATGATAAGGATAGAGTCAGGAGAAGAGAGGACTCATGAATTTTGAACTTGTGAGTTGATCACAGTCATTGATTTCCAGAGGAACATGGACCATATATTTGGTCCCGAAGAATTCGTCGATTCGGGAATCGGGAAAAAGTGAGCAAGTAGGTCGTGAAAATTCGGAAGCATAGGGTTGCGAAGGGAGTAGGCCACAGTTGTGGTCTGTGGTCACATATAAGGGGAAGTATGGCATAAATAGCTAGTGTTGTTGGAGTTAAACTTGAGAAGTGATAAGGATAGGGTATGCGGGTGCCACATAAACTGGGCAAAAGGGAAGAAAGGACCCGTGATAGAGTTTTCAGGTTCTAGAAAAAATAAAGGGGACCTAAGGAGCTTCTCTGACTCGGGTGTTTTTCAAATGATCCTAGACTGAGAGGTCGAGAAGCCTTTTGGAGGAAAGTGGGGTCTCCACCAGGAGTGTTATTAGAGCTTGTTTTTGTCTACATATTGTAGGCAAGGGAGATATTATAGCTAATGCAAAATTGATTTCTGTAGGCAAGAGGGACAGAGTGTGATGCTCTGTTGAAACTATTACAAGGTGTGCATCAGATGTTAAACAAACAAGTGGGTTGCAGGTGAAGCAAGATGGTCATTAGAAGTCATGAGCATGGTCAAGGGAGAGTTTTCCCATAGAAAAGAAAAGAGGAGATAGACAAGGAGTTCATTGAAATCGGAGCCAAGATGGAGACACTAGCATTCAAGATGCAGTAGTAGGCAAGGGTACACTGGAGGTATGAATGCACCTTGAAGAGGACAACTAAATGGATTGTTTAGAATCTATTGACTAGAAGGCAACAACGGATGTTAAGAAGGTGGTTGAGGCATCCTGAAAACCTTAGTGACAAGGGAAGGAGATATGGTAGAGGCCTCGTAGGTTGTCAGGTGGGAAATGAGAAGGGATCAATGGATCTCATAGAATGTCAAGTGGATAGAGGAGATATCCCAAATTTCCAAGTGGGAAAGGGAGAGAAGATGAGCTTAATTAAGATTTCATGTCAATAGGGGGAGTTGACAGGTGAGGAAGAGGGAGAAGAAAGAGCTCGCTCAAATAAAGATTCACATCAAATTGTGAGTCATGTGAATGAAAATGATGAGAAGTTGAAAACTTCCTTCACAAAGGAGGAGGATTAGAGGATCTTTATGGTCATTGGAGGAATCGAGGTATCCCTACCATGTAGTCGAGGAGAGGTGAGCATAGACGTTGTGTGTGCAATAGAAGGACAACAAGATGAGACTATCATGAAGGAGGAGGAAAAGATATTGAGATCTGTCTAAATCAAGGAACACCAAGTTGAGTTACTTAGTCAGTGGGAATTGGATTTGAAGGCACTAGAGGATCGGTTAGACAGTCTGGAACCAGAAGGTGGCTGCCATAAGATAGACATGCAAGGGGAAACACACCAGCATAAGGAGAAGTTGGAGGAAGCTAGAATGGGATCATCTAAATAACTAACAACAAACAATCTGTCAGGACAAGAAGCTAAGAAACAGTTCAGTGATGAGAAGTCTGCAAGAGTGGAAGCTGCAACAGAGTGGCAAGCTAAGACCACAAGAGATGAGGAGGATAGTATGGGATATCGATGTGAATTACCCATTGAGAAGGAAGAAGTGAAGCTAACTAGTCTGCAAAAAGGGAGCCAGTTGATGGATTAGTTGGATGAGGTGATTGAGGAGATTAGGAAGTTGATGTTGGGATCGACAAAGGAAGCAGTTAGTAAGGATAAGATAAACAGAAAGGAACCTGCACAAGCAGCAAGGAAGATACAAGAGAAACAACAATGAAGTAGAAGAGCGAAAAGCCATCTCCAGGAGAAATTTTGGGATCCAGAAGGATTTCAACCATGTTGGAAATCTCATGAGTAGGAGCTCATGATTTTCATAGCCATAGAGTATGATGCAAGAACATCACTCCACCTCATCATGCGCTAGTCAATTAAATTGCATGGTGTGCATTCACGAAAGGGAGAGTCGTTTCCCTCTCATTTTGTCTCGAGAATCAAAATAATGATCCAGACATTTAATGATAACAAGCTAGGAGAGCCAAGTTGTGCATTCGCATAAGCTGTAGATAAGGTCACGATTAAGTGGTTGATGGCGGGAGGGATATGCATCCGATTTGTAGCAGATTTCTATCATTGTAATTTTCTCATTAGACATGCATTTTGAATGGTGATTTGACACCACTAGTTTATCTTGTGATGGAATCTCATTGAGCCCCTGTTGTATAAATCATGGTTGTTGTTGTTGTTGTAATAGTAGTAGGTTAGAAAATATAGAGTTATCCAGGAGAATAAATTCATAGGGAGAGAAACACAGAGAGTCGAGACTCAGTTGTAGCTCAGACTCCATTATTGTAATTTGACATCCCACCATTAATAGAAAATGATAGTTTTTCCTGTTATCAATTTCTGTGTAATGGATGTTGTGTTATGAATGTCAATTATATTCATTTGAATTGTATATGAATGTTAGGAATCATCAACAGGGATAGAGATACATTTTTCTATCCGTGAGTGTGTTGAATTAAGTCTGGTTCTCTAGGTTAAGTGCAGGGAGTGCGCGACAGAGAGGGAAACTTTGTGAGCCGACATAAGGAGTGCATTTATGAACTTAGTGGATTCAAAAGAGAAGTTTTCAGGAGGGCATACCAGGATAGTTCACAGTCTTGGGAGGAAATTTAAAGGTGGTTAAGTACTTTGGAAAGAAAGACTGTGTAGGAGGAAGCACAATTTAGATTTACTGAACTCTCTAAAACACTCTGCCAGGAGGGCATCGAGTTAGTGTAATCATGCACAAGGAAAACACATTTGGAAGTGTTGGAATCCTTAAGACAATCCCATAATTACTGAACATTCTGAGGAAGGAAGGATTTGCAAGAGCACATCGAAAAAGGAAAGGAGATGCCTTAAACCCTTCCATAACCCTAAGGGAGAATCCATAAAAGAACGTATTTGAGCGCAAGGAGTGTGCCAAAGATATTGTAAGTCCATATTATGAGCTCAGGAGGAAGAGCGAGAAATTGCAGAAGGGCACGAGGAAGTTCATAGAGGAACGACGAACTTTGAAGGTTTTCAAGCCAACAAAAATCGTAGAAGAGTCTGCACAGAACTCTACAAGGGGCACAAAATGATTTCAAGAATATCCTAGGTCTTGAAAGAGAAATTTGTGCTAAGTGTGAAAAGGGGTCGAGGACTTGATGAAGTCCCTGAGGCTGGAAAATCGTCCATCGTCGGAGGAGACAGATGGCAAAAGATCGAGAGGTTTGGGAGAAGGAACTTTAGAAGGTTTGCGAGGAGCAAGCAAATATCTTCACGAAGTCACGAGGTGCAAATTGATTCTGGACCGTTGGATCCAGAAGGTACGTGGAAGAGATCCACACATTTTGGAGGAATAACCCTTCAATAAAATTCAAGGAGAGAATACACAAAGATCTGGGAGTCGAAGAAATCCTAGTTGTCCATTGAGATAAGACACGTGGAGTTGGGATTGGCACTTCGTTGATTCTCTAGCTGGGAAGGATAGAGTTAGGTGAATAGAAGAATCACAAAGTCTGAACTCATGAGTTGATCATAGTCGTTTATCTTGAGAGGAACGTGGACCGTATATTTGGTCCCAAAGAATTCACCGATTTGGGAATCGGGAAAAAGGGAGAAAGAAGCTCGTGAAAGTTCTGAAGCATGGAGTCGCGAAGGGATATGGCCCACGATAGTGGTTCGTGGTCACATCCAAGGGTAATTCTGGCATAGAGATATAGCGTTGTTGGCATTAACCTCAAGAAGTGCTAAGGAGAGGGTCTGTGGATGGCACATAACCTACACGAAAGGGAAGAAAGGACCTGTGATAGAGTTATCGGGTTTTAGAAAAAAAGAAAGGGGACATAAGGAGTCTCTCTGACTCAGGTACTTTTCAAACAATCCTAGACCGAGAGGTCGAGAAGCCCTTTCAAGGAAAGGGGGGTATGTGCCACTACATTGACCATGGATGCATTACATGGGACATTCATAGCTTATGAGATGGGAATAGAGTAAGACAATATGGTTACAAAGGAAGAAACATTCAAAGCATCTAAGAAGACAAATGAAATGAATAAGCAAAAGGAAAATTCAGATAGTAGCAGCAGTGATATCTCAGAAGATGATGAATAAGTAGCCAACTTCGTCAGAAGGATGAAAATGGGAACTGAAAAATATAAAGGTAAGCTTCCGTTCATTTGTTTTAATTGTGATGGTATTGTTCATTTTCCTAATAAATGTACCCACAAGAAAAAATAAATGAAGAAGATGACTCTAAAAGAAATAAATAAAAAAGGGAAAAAGAAACAAAAATAATGTTTTCAAGAAAAGCCTTTTCACCAAAGAAGATAGTTCCTCATCAGACGAAGATATACATAAAGGGTATTATTCATGGAAGTAGAGACTTTCATGAAGAAGGATCCAAATAAGAATATGAAGAGGCATAAGTTGATTATAGAGAAGAATTGTTGAGCTCCATAGAAGTTATAAAAAGGGAAAAGAGGAAAAACAAGTCACTTTAGGAAAGACTAAAAAGAAAAGAGGGAGTTCAAAATTCCAACTTCAAAGAAATAGAGAAGATGATCACTAAATTAAAAATACAAGTAGAAGAATACAAGGGAATTGAATAAGCACTCAGATAATAGTTAGAAGAAAGAGACAGGATCATTGGAAATTTTGAAGCAAATATTGTCACATTGAGAAAACACCTTCAGAAGAAAAACATGCAAAACAACTCTAAAGTTATGGATGAGATTATGTTTGGGGCGTAACTTTCTGAGGGAGTAAATGTTGCATACGATATATTTGTGGGGTGCTTGATACACCATTGGAAAGGTATATCTAAGGATTACATATTTAGTTCATCCTAGCATCTACCTTCAACTATGTGATAGGCACTACCGAGCCCAAAAAATGTCGTTTAGGGCCTCAATAAACCCCAAAAGTTTGGGACTCGAATAACTGTAAAGCAACTGCCAAAATGGAAATTGGTATTTGAGTGAGTGGAATAGGTGGGTAGACAGCTATATCCAACTATATCATTCCTTCCCCCTTAAGAATCAGTGGTACCAACTATATCAGTCCTCCCCCCTTAAGAATGAATGGTACCCATTGCGTTGAGTGCCCCCATAAGATGAGGAAACTTCTGTTGAACTTGGCCTCGGGTGAGCTACTTACCTTAGTGCAATAAATTCCCTTTTTTGACAACCCAATAAATTTGGATCCTCTGTTGGAGAGTGACATTAATATGAGTGTTCTTTATTTGATCAATGGATTCTTGTTCAATGTAGTCAAGGTTGAGCTCTCTTAGTGTCAACTTATTTGGAATCTCTGATGTGTCCAATAATGGTGGGAAGTATGGCTGAAAGAGGTCCACATTGAACACTGGGTGGAGTCTAAGGAGGGGGGGGATATTTATATCAAAATCGGTGTCATCCACAACCATGGTGATGGTGTAAGGTCCATAGACAAGTGTATGAATCTTCCAATGGGGTCTCCTAAGTCATTCTTTATGAAAATGCAACCAAACCTTGTATCCCACATGAAACTTGTGTGTCACTCGGTGTTGATCATGGTGTTGTTTGTACTAAGAATTGGTTTTCAGTAAAATAGCATGGACCTACTAATGGATGTGTTGAATTCATTCAATAAGCATGGTGGCTTTTTTGGCCTTATATTGAGCATGAGATGATTATGTCTATGTGGATGCAAGGGGAAGCGCGACATCAATGGGTCGTAGTGGTTGAAATTCCAACCCCACCTGAAAGGGACTGTGGTCAGTCGAGCTATGAAGGGCTCTATTGCAACTATGTTAAACATAAGAGATACGCTCATCCCATGTGCATGGACATTTGGAGTTGTACATGGGAAATATATGCACGATCATTATGTTGACGACCTTTGTCTTTCCATTACTTTGGGGTGGAAGGTGATGGATTTGGTGAGATTGGTGTCCAACAGTGACAAGAGGCTAGACTAGAATGTGGTTGAGAACCTTCTATCCTGATCTGATATGATGTTTTTCGCTATCCCAAAGTGTACCCACACCCATTCAAAGAAGATATTGGAAGTGGCCTCCACTGTGATATTCTTTTTGCAGGATGTTAGGATAGCCATATTACAAAACCGATCAACCACCCAAAAATCAAAGTCATTTCCATATTTGTTTGAAGGAAGGCCCGACATGTATTCCATCGAGATGGATTTCCATGGCATGTCAGGAATAGGCAGAGAGGTGTACATGCCTTAATTCTTAGTGGTTGGTTTGGCAATGGAATAGGTAGTGCAGGACCTGATATACTTATTAACATCCTGTCTAAGTTTCTTCCAATATAAATTATTATGTAGTACGACCATAGTATTTTCCATGCCAAAATGTCATGTCATCTAACTTTAGTGAGCTTCCAAAATCAACTTTGCACGCTTGCTTGAAGGAACACAGAGGTGGACCAAATGGCATAAAAATATGTCCTGAAGATGAAAGTTAGTGAAAAATGCACCTTTTCCTAGCATCTGGTAAGTGGTAGCAAAGTCGAGATCGCTCTTGTGTAGCTAAGGCCACTCGGATGTCTCATGGCCACAGAAGTGGAGAATTGTGGTTAAGGCTGCAACTAGAGGTTAGTCGAGGCATTTGATGACATGATTGGTGATCCCTGTCTTATATTTGATGTTGAGATGGAACTGTTGCAAGTATATGGACCACTTTTGATGGTGGTCATTTTGAAATTTTCCTTGTGTATGCATGAATTGCAGAGGCTTGTGATCAATGTGGATGATTGTCTCCTTCCCAAGGATGTAGTGCTTCCATTATCAATAGGATATACAATGGAATACATTTATTTTCATAGGTGGGGTACTTATGGATGGCATATGATAGTGTCTCACTATGATATTACATTGGATGACCGTGCTAAGTGAGAACTACACCCATGGCCTAGTCTGAGGCATTGGTCTCAATCTCAAAAGGTTGTTGCAGATCAGGTAAGGAGAGTATTGGATATAAGAACAAGTGATGTTTCATATCATCGAACAATTTTTGTTGTGACTTCCCCCACATGAACTTTGCCTTTCCACCACCCTTGATGACTTGGTTGAGGGCCCATGCAATATGAGAGAATCCCAACACGAACTTGCAATAGAATTTGGAAAGTCCTGAGAAAATTCAAAGATCGGTTAGTGTGGTTGGGGTTGGCCAGTCATGAATGACTTGGATCTTGGTTGGATCCATATGCACACCATGATCATAAACAATTTATCCTAGGTATTGGACCTTGTTAATTCCGATGGAGCATTTTTCCAAGTTAGAATATAGCTTGTGTTGTTGCAGAGTGTGAAGGACATGTTGAATATGTTGCAAGTGTTCTTCCCAATTCTTCCTGAATATAAGGATATCATATAGATATAACACCACAAAATAATTGGTGAAAGACTAGAATATATTGCCCATCAATCTCATGAAATTTGCTAGAGCATTTTTCAAACCAAAAGGCATGACTAGTCATTCTAAACAAACTTCTTTGGAATTGAAAGTAGTCTTCCATACACCAATTTGCTATATTGGGACTTGGTGGTATCCATACTTGAGGTTAATTTTACTGAAAAACTTGGCTCCTTTGAGATGGTCAAGAAGGTCTTCAATTCGGGGAATTGAGTATTGATCCCTAACTTTAATTTTTTTAGGGCCCTATAATCAATGTAGAGTTTCCAAGTCCGATATTTCTTCTAGACGAGTACAATTGAGCTCCCATGGGATGAGGATTTGGGTCATATTTCCCCCTTTTAATGTAGCTCTTGGATTTTTCACTTGATTTCTTCATTTTCCATTAAAGAGTGGTGATAAATTGACCCATTTCATAGAGGTGCAATGGGGTTTAGATCGATTGAATGCTTGACCTGAAAATGCAGTGGTACTCTGGTGGGTGAGGAGAATATGTCTTTGTATTCTTCCATAATCTTGTCCACCTTGTTTTGTTGTGTGGAGAGGTATTTTGTAGAGGCCATATATGTGGTTGCAACCTTCTATTCACTTTGAGATCGAATCATGAAGAAGAAAATTTTCCTGATATGAGAAATGACCTTCTTTCATTGGTTAGAAGAGATCAAAGAAATGGAGATTGGTGGAGATATAATTTGTATCCTGTACAATTATATACCAAAAATAATAATAACACTATGCGGTTTAGACACATATACATCATTTATTTTCCATAAGTATGGTAGGCCTAAAAGAACATCACAAACTTCAAGGGGGGGAATATCACACAATACCTCATCCTTGAAGGTTTTAGGTTGTTCTATTCTTTGTAGTGAAAATCGAGGTGGATCGACTAACAATCGAAGTCGAAGGTCGATGTGGTTCAACCAGGTAAAGACGAATTCAAATTGGATCGACAACAAGTCAAAGGTCGAGCTGATTTGACCGAGTAAATTTGAAGTCGAATGTCGAGGTGGTTTTACATGGTAAAGACATCGACATAAATTCGAAGAGTTCAAACAAAAATATGTTGATAGGAAGGCATGTGGCAATCGATTGAATACTAAATGAAGGTTGATTGGTAGATGACGGGTATTCTGACTTGGTAGTTTACTGTAATAGAATCCCGAGATTTGTGGGATTTGTAGCCAATGATCTACATGGATATGTAATCATTTTTGGAAAAACATTCTTTAGGGTTTTTCATATTGTAAATCCTATAAAGAAGGCATGTTCTAATGATTTAAAATATAATCAATTAATATCGAATATTTATGATGAATGGCTAGTCACCAAGAGTCTTTAATTTATAGGTTGTTGGCCATGTAGATGTAAGAAGAATTGTCAACAAGGTTTCTCTTGTGTAAGAAAGAGGGTAGGATGTCGATTGTGTCATAGGCGTGGACCAAGTTTAGACATGTAACCGTTTATTTTTAATGAATAAGAAAACAAGGAGCAAAATGATCGAGGAATGTTGGTTTTCCCGAATTGGGTTTCTAGGGTAAAATATTTGTGTACTGTGTGCTTTTTGTTTCATTTACTTTATTGATTGTATCTTTCTTCCTCTCTTCTGATAGGTTCAATGTGAAAGTGTGTATAATTTCCTAACATGTGCTAAGGGAACTTGGTTTAACAACTTTCGATATAAGCTAAACTCTAGGTTCAGTAAGAGTCGTAAGTCTGAAATATTTAAAGATTGTGTTAAAGAATGGTGAGCATATCAAGAATAGATATTGAAAAATTCAAGAGCCATAATTTTGATCTTTGGAATCTTAAAATTAAATATATCCTTGTAGATCGATAACAATGGATAGTATTATGTCGAGGTACCATGCCGGTAGGTATGTAGAAAGAAGAATGGGAGAAAATTGAGAGAAGAGAAAGGAGTATGACTCGACTTTGTATTGTGTATTTAGTGTTGTTGAATTTCTTGGGTGTAGGTGAAGGCAATAAAATGTGGGACAAGTTGGGAAGCTTGTGCCAGTCAAAATCCCTAGTAATAAGTTGTTTCTCAGAAATAAAATATATCTTCTGAGAATGAGTGATGGCAGTTTAGTGACTGAGCATTTAAATGCATTTAATACCATTATAATCCAGTTATCTTATGTGGATATTAAAATCATTGAGGAGGAGAAATGTATTATCCTATTATTTTATTTTCTAGACTCCTAGGATAGCTTAGTCATGGCTACAAGGAGTAATACAACCACATTAGTTCTATAATATGTGGTTCCATCTCTACTGTAAGAAGAAATTAGAATAAATAACATGGAAGGATCAAACAAAGATGATTTAGTGGTGAGAGGTCGACCAATTGACATAGATAAAGGTAAATTATTCGGTATAATGTCTAAGTCAAAGGGTAGATCTAAATCCCTAGTTCATTCAACAAGAAGATGATGGAAATGCGATAAATCTAGGAATTACAAAATGGACTGCAAGTCGAAGAAAATGGAATTCATTATAGGATCCAACCAAAAGTAGTCGACTGTGAGAAAGACAATTCTAGATAAGGGAGGCGATGTGTACCTAGCATCTACCTGTACACAGTCGGATAAATATGTTTGGTTTATCAAATCAGGAGCATCCTATCATATGACACCACATAGAGAATGGTTATGTGAATATGAATGATATGAAGGAGGAGAAGTGTTCTTAGGGGATGACTCGACAACCAAAATTGTCAAACGAGGAAGAGTTTGACTGATACTGCGGGATGGGAGGAGTAGAACCCTTCCATGTGTGCTACACATTCTAGGTATGGAAAGAAACTTGATATCTATCAGTAATATGAGTGATGTTGGCATGTGCACTCTATTTCAGAAGGATTTGTGCAAGATGGCTAGAGATGTGATGGTCTTAATGAAAGGAGTTTGTATTGGAACCCTATACAAGTTGTTAGGGAGTGTCGACTTGACTAGATGCAACAACATCATTGTTCCTAGAGTCTACTCGACTCGACTCGGCTCGGGTTGATTCAATCCAAACCGACTCGACAAGTCCTCATAAATTTGACCCGACCATGCTATGGCATGAGAGGATGGCACACATTAGAGAGAAATGAATTCGATCTATGCATAACAAGGGTATGGTTGAATACTTTCCTGAATTTAATTTAGAATTCGACTTTTTTGAACATTGTATATATGGAAAAAAAAGTTGGGTAAGGTTCCCATCTAGAGTGACAAGAGAAAACGAGATTCTAGAATTGGTTCACAGTGATGTGTTTGGCCCTATTTTAGTCCCTTCCCTTGGTGGATCCCTCTATTATGTCTCCTTCATAGATTATTTTTCCAAGAATACATGGATATATTTCTTGAGGAAGAAGTTAGAGGTTTTTAATATATTCAAAGAATTTAAATTTCTTGTAGAAAACCAAACAGATAAGAAGATTAAGGTGTTGAGAAATGAAAATAGTGGTGAATTATATGGAAAAGTATTTTATTAGTTTTGCAAGAAATGTGGAATAGCAGGCCAAACTAACACACTGTATACCCCACAAAAAAATGGAGTTTTCGAGAGAATGAATAGAAATTTGATGGACAAGTAAACGAGCATGCTCAATGGTGTTGGGTTCATACAATAATTCTGGGTAGAGGAGTTCGACACTGCAAAATATATATTGAATATGTCTCCTTCATCATCACTAGTAGACACGAATCCACATGAGGTATGGTCGAGTAAGAAGATTTTGGTTTCACATCTCAAATTATTTGGTTGTGATGCATTTGTGCATGTTCCAAAGGAAAAGAGGAGCAAGTTGGACAATAAGGGAGTCAAATGTATTTTCATTGGATACAAATAAGAAATGAAAGGATATAAGCTATGGGATCCTGCATCAAGGAAAATAGTGTACAGTCAATATGTAGTCTTCAGAGAAGTCAAAAGTAAGTCTGGTCTTGAGGAAATTGTTCAGACCAAAAATAATCCTGAGATGGTGTGGTTTGAACTAAGGAACAAAGAAGATGATTTATATGATTCAATTGAATCAGAGGAAGAGGTTGAACAACCGATCCTAGTTGTAAGGAGGTTAAAAATATTCATAAAACCATTTGAAAAGTATATTTCACCCGACTTTTGTTCCTCATTCATGTTAACTACCACCGACGATGAGCCAAACTCAGTTGGGGAGGAAGTCGACTCGGGAGAGGGAAAAATCTGGAAGGATTCCATGGTCGAAGAGATGGAATCCTTGTACAAGAATGAGACATGGGACTTAGTCAAATTACCTAGTCGAAGAAATCATGTCGGTAGAAAATGGGTATTCAAGAAGACTATGAATGCAACAAGTCAAGTTGATAAATTCAAATCTCGACTCGTAGCAAAAGTATATTCCCACACTGAAGGAGTCGACTTCGGTGAGATCTTTTCCCCTGTTGAAAAATTAACTTCCATTAGAGTACTAATGTCTCTTGCTACAACATTTGATCTTGAAATAGAACAGATGGATGTGAAGACAGTGCTCCTCCATGGGGACCTGGAAGAGGAAACCTACATGAAACAATCTGACAGATTTTTAGTAAAGGGAAAGAAAGATTTGGTGTGCAAAATGAAAATATCCCTTTAAGGTCTAAATAAATCACCAAGGATGTGGTACCAAAATTTCAACACATACATACTTAGTTTGGGTTTTATGAGAATCAAATTTGATCACTGAATATACTCCAAAGAAGAAGGTGGATGTTTCATATATGTAGCATTGTATGTCAACGACATGTTGCTTATTGGAAAAAAATGGATGCAATAAAAGAGGTGAAGAAGAATCTATCCTCCAAGTTAAACATGAAGGATATCAGTGCAGTGAACTTCATTCTGGGAATGGATATCAAGAGAGATAGAGAATATAGAAAACTTTGGTTAAGATAAGCGAAGTATATTGAATTTTTTTTGAAACATTTCAACATGCAGGATTGCAAACCTGTGAAGGTGCCAATTCCTGTGGGAGTAAGGCTAATTGTTGAACATTGTCCAAAGACACAGAATGAAATAGAGAACATCGCATGTGTTCCCTATGAAAGTGTTGTTGGTATTTTATTGTATGTGATGGTCTACACTTGACCAGACATTTCCCATGCAGAGGGAGTGTTGAGAAGATACACATCAAAACCTAGGAAGGAGCACTAGACAGTTATCAAGAGAGTATTCAGGTACTTGTGTGGCACAAAAAACTATGCTATCTTCTACCAAGGAAATCCTAGAGGGGATAGTGAATTAAATGTACATGGATTTGTCAACACTGACTGGGATGGAGATCTAGATTGACGGAGTTTGACCAGTGGATATGTCTTCAATATGTTCGGTGGATCAATCATTTGGATGAGTAAGCGACCGACAGTCATAGCCTTGTCAAAAATAGAATTTGAATACACGGTAGCCACTCATGGAAGAAAAGAATAAATAAAGATGCAAAAGTTTTGTTTAGGAATCGGGTTTGAGAAGAGAGATATGAAGATAAGTTGTAACAGTCAAAGAATAAGATTTATGGCAATGATCCCAACTTATCATTTGAAGACTCAACAAATTGATGTACAATACCATTTCGTTAGAGACATGGTGGAAAGAAATAATGTGCTACTGGAAAAAGTAGACATGTTGGAAAACATAACAGAATCTTTGACCAAGTCTTTGAGTGTTGTGAAGTTATATTGGTGCATAGAGGCAATGGGAATTGTTTCCCTAGGTCTTTGAATGAAAGTTCAAAGATCTCCCGATTTCGAAAAAAAAAACAAGTTGGAGAATGTTGGGTTGTTATATTATTTGTAGTGAAAATCGAAGTGGATCGGCTAACAGTTGAAGTTGAAGCTTGAGGTGGTTCAACCGATTAAATATGTAGTCAAGGTGGATCGACAAAAATTCAAATTTCAAGTTGAGTTGATCGAGTAAAGTCAAATTTTGAGTTGGTTTGACATGGTAAATAAATTGACAACAAACCAAAGAGGTCAACCGATAGAAGGTTGATAGAAGGGCATGTGGAAAATGATTGAATACCAAATCAAGGTCAATTGGTAGTCGATGGGTAATATGACTTGGTAGTCAACTGTAACAGAATCCCGAGATTCACTAGATTTTTAGCCTATGATATGCATGGATCTGTAACCGTTTTTGGGTGCCTTTTATTTAGGGTTTTTCCTAATGTAAATCCTATAAAGAAGGTGTGTTGTAAGGCTATAAAATATAATCAATGAATCTTGAATATTTATATGATGAATGGATAATCGCCAAGAGTCTGTAATTTAGAGGTTGTTGGTCATGCAGATGTAAGTCTTAAGATGAATTCGCTATAGGGTTGTTCTTCTGTAAGCAAGAGGGTATGATGTTGATTGTGTCTTAGGTGTGGACCAAGGTTAAACATGTAACATTTTATTCTAAATGAATAAGACAAGAAGGATAAGAACACTCAAGGAATGTTGGTTTTCCCAGTTTGGGTTTCTAGGGTGAAATCTTTGTGTATTGTGTGCTTTATGTGTCATTTAATTTCTTGATTGTATCTTTATTCCTCTCTTCTTATAGATTTAGCATGGAAGTGTGTCTCATTTCCTAATAGAATATATTAATGGAATAGGGTAGATAACATTGTTAGCTAACGCGAAGATATATTCCTTGGCGGATCCACCCAATGGTGTAATTTTTTGGGTGTGGTGTCATCGTCAGGTTCAACCACTTGACGATCTCTACTGAGATCAGGTTCTTTTGACTTCCATTATCGACAATAAAATGTAGTGGAGAACCCTTCACCCACATATATGAGTGAAAAATGTGGTCACCTTCCTCTGGATATTCTGGTTCACTTGGCTATACCTTGGTGATAGAGATAGTGGCACTGGGTTCTACATCAATGATCATCTTTCCCTTGTCTAGATTTAATTCAAAGTTAGAACCTCCCTCTAACTATGAGGATTTCATCTCAACCACCAATGACTTCTTAGAGTGGCATTCATCGGTGTTATGTTAGGTACTTTGATGCAATTCACACCATTTACCAGTGTCTTTTTTCATCTTCTCATTTCCCTTCTTTACTTGTGGCTTGGACTAGTTATCCTGAGTGTAATGTCCCTTTCCAAATGAGTCATCTAGATGAATTGAAGAAATGGCCTAAGTAATTATCGTGGGAAATAGTCAAGGAATTAAAGGGAATTAATTATTTTATTAATGTCTCTAGAGCGAGAATTAATTAAATATAATTGTGGCATTGAATAAAGTGGAAAAATGCGCCTAAGTGACTATTGAGAATATGAAAAGTCACTTAAACTGATTAAAAGGTAAAGAGGTCACAAAAGAGTCAACTAATGAATAAAAAGCGAAAAAAGGGCACCCTCTCTCATTCTTGCATTGGATTTTTTCTAATTTCTCATTGACAGAGCTCATTATGGCTTTGGAACTCTTGGGGCGGAAACTCTAGTAGGAATTTTCAATGATTGGCTTCGGTGGTGAGACCGTCCACCCTAGTTGTTCATTTTTGAAGAAGAGATCATTCATATTTCTTCCTTCTGCTCCATTTATAGCTAAGATATATTTTGGTGGAGGTTTTTTCTTTCAGTTTGGCTGAGTTTTCAAACATGGCATCTAAGTTTGGTTGCAAAGAGGGTCGACTAGTTGAAGCAGCCAGGTTTTCCTTAGATAGAATTTGTGGGTACCCTAATACACCCATTTCTGTGAGTTGGGCGCATTCATTGTATTTGGAAGGGTTATTTTACTATGAAGGTTGATTTTCTTTATTTCTGGTAAGCATTATCCTCATTGTGGGTTGATTCACCCCCTTATTCTCTGGTTGAGTGAGGTGTTGGGAGACTGTACATGAGTATTGGGTTGATTTTCTCTAGATCTGGGTCAATAACTCTATGGGAAGGACACCTCTCCTTAGTGGTTGCATTCAGTGTTGATTGGGTGTGATTAGGCAAAGAAGTCATGTACAAGGTTCCATCACTTACAATATTGTTTATCCATACTCGAACTATTGTATATTTATTTGTTGGGTTGATTTACTTGTCCATAGATATTTATCTTTAGAAAATACACTATTTCATTCGATCTATCCATTCCTATAGCAATAGTCCCACATTTCCAAAGGAAACCTACAATATCTCATACTACGTTCATCACTTCTCAGTTCTATACTAGTTGTTGAGATATCAATCGGTTGTTGTTGTCTTAAATATCAAATAAAATCTCTATTGTTCTATATCAGTATATAAATTTCATTTCACTATTTCCTTTATGTTTGTTGTTATATGATTTATTGTGGATAAAGGGACATTTATGTGTATTATGAACAATGTATAAATTCCCCATAATATTCGTAGAACCACTATGAGTTACCAGGACTATAAATTGGGGGTTTTGACAACAAACTAAACTAATGTAGCCCAAACATTTGAACAAAGAGTCAATTCACAAATTTACATATGGAGAAAAACGTAAGGGGAATAATGTCCCAATAGCACATAGGATATTACAGTAGTATCAGAGCACTATATCCTCCCATCCTTAGGGTTTGTTTTGTTCATGAGGAGTGGGAATGGTAGGTATATCACCTACAGAAGTAGAAGGCAACAAGGGGAAGAAAAAATATTTTAAAAAAAAGGATAAATAAGGGAGAAACAACCATAGGTGGAACAAGAAGAATTCACGGGGGATAATATTGAGGAAAAATATATAAAAATATTAGAAGGATTATTTGTTGGGAAGTAGAAATTAGCAAAGTTGTTGACACATTTAATTGCTAGTAACGAGGAAAATCAAAACCATGGGAGTAACAATGGTGCAGGGGGGTCCAATGTGAACAATGAGAGAAATGTTAAGGGAAGTCATATTGATATTCCTACACCTAACCACACTAGGATTCATGTTCATTTGGGTGCTAGGACCAATAAAAGGAAAATCTCAAGACCCCTTATGCCTCAGTTGTTTGGAAACCAACAAATGGAGAATTAGGGGGCGTAAGCTCGAGATGAAACTGTTCAAGATTATTTGAGAGTGTCAAGCTCTAGGTTATGAGTTTCAGGCATCCATGTCACTACAATAATTCTTCACAATAAAATACATGAATATACCAAGGGATAACAATAGGGGGAAACAGAACAAGTATCTAGCATGGAATCTAGGAAATCTGTCCATTCCTTCCTTCGATGGTTCTATAAAGAGAACAAATAGAGCATGGGTAAAAGAGCTAGATATATACTTCCAGTTCAATCCTATGACAAAGGCCAAAGCGATTAAATTCTCTACCTTACACCTTGATGGAGAATCCCGTGAGTGGTGGTATCATGGATTGGTCACTCTAGGAAATGCTAATATCACCTCTTATTTGGAATTCACTCGGAAGTTAATGGAGAGGTTTGAAAAGAAGGAACCAAAGCTACATTTTAGGGAGTTGGAACAACTCAAGAAGGAGGGAACATTGGATGCATACATCACAGAGATTTAGAGAATTGCAGTCACTATGACATATATCTCATAGAAGATATTAGTGATGTTATTCAATGAGGGTCTACCTGAACCACTTCATGGTTGGTTGAAGGATTTAAAACCATAGACATTATAGGATGCTATCGTTAGGACAAGGGACATGGAGGGTGCAATCCAAAAGACAAAGAAATTATCCAAACCATTCATTCCACAGAAAGGAAAAGATAAGAAACCTCCAGTGAAAGAAGGGACAGGTAAGGAGAGGTTAGATGAGGTGACTCAAAAGGATTTGAGAAAAAAAAATCTATATTTCAGTTGGAAAGAGCCTTGGGCACTTGGCCATGGATGCATGGGAAAAGGAAAGTTACGCTACATAGAGGTACATTCAGATAGTGATGAGGAAGAATTGGTTTCACTGAAGCCGGGAAATGAGTAGGGGGGCTTTACTGAGAAGGGGCCTTAGGAGGAGGTAAAGGAGGTGGCTATCACCACTTTATCAAACATACCTAGATTCCACACCTTCGGATTTAGAGGAGTATTACAAGGAAAATGGATTATTGATTTGATTGATGGAGGGGAAACCCACAATTTCATTGATGCATCTTGGGTAGCTAGGAGACGAATGGATACTAAGGAATTTGAGGGGTTCAGTATAGAAGTGTCCAATGGGTATAATTTTTCATGCATGAAGAATATTTCCAAGTTGGCCATGACATTGGGAAACCACACCTTGACTGTTGACTTCTATGTTGTCTATTTGGAAGATTCCAATATATTTTTTGGAGTCTAGTCGCTTCAAATGTTGGGGGGCATCGCGTCAAATTATAAACTTATGATGATGAAATTATTCTCACTAGGAGGTAAAAAATTTGTTATAAGAGGAATTTGGAATAATGCCCCTATGGTTGTGTCAAATAAAAGGATGGATTCCATTTTTAGGAAAGGAGATATAACATATGAAACCAAGTGTTTTATCATGGAATAGGTAGATGCACAGGACCGACAACATCATCATGCAGATATTCAGGACTTGTTGAGAAGATATGACAAGGTATTTGGACAGATACCTCTAGGTAAATGACTGGATAGAGGCTTTTAGAACACTACAGAGTTGGAGGAGGGAGTCAAACCGGTCATAATCACCCCTTACAAGAACCCCAAGAAATTTAAAGATGAAATAGAAAAATCCATCAAGGAGTTACTTGAGATGGGGAATATCATACCTAGTTCCAATCCTTTCGCTTCTTTGGTGGTTATTGTTAAGAAGAAGGATGGAACTATGAGGATGGGTATTGACTATAGGGCCCTGAATAAAAAGACAAAAAAAATAGGTACCCTATACCAAGGATTGATGAGCTTATGGATCAGCTACATGGAGCAGTATACTTTTCGAATATTGATCTTCGATCCATTTACCATCAAATCAGGGTCAGAGAAGAAGATATTCACAAAACCTATTTTCAGTGTCGTTATGGTAAATATGAGTTCTTGTTCATTCCATTTGGACTGACCAATGCACCAACTACATTTGAATCATGCATGAATCACTTATTTAGAAATAAACTGCAAAAGATTTTATTGGTATTTTTGATAATCTGTTGATATATAGTAGAACATGGGAGGAACACTTGGGGCACTTAGAGGATATTTTGAGTATCATGGAGAATAAATCACTATATGAAAAATATTCCAAGTGTGAATTTGGCATGACAAATATTCTATACTTGGGACATGTGGTCAGTGCACAGGGAGAAGATACAAGCTATATTGGATTGGCCACCACCCAAAAATATCACACACTTGCATGGCTTATTTGGTATTTGCAGTTATTACAGATGGTTTGTGAAAGGGTTTTCATATTTGGTGACACCACTCACATACCTCACAAAGAAAGGAAAATTTAGATGGATTGGATATTCTTAGAAGACATTTGACCTCATGAAGGAAGTGATGAGAACTTGCATAATTTTAGCACTTCCTGGATTCACTTAGCCCTTTGTGCTTGAGTATGATGCATCAGGTGAAGGAATAGGAAACGATTTGATCTAGCAGAGGCATATAATTGCATACAAGAGTAGGAATCTCTCATATAGAGAGAAACTCTATCCCATCTATGACAAATAAATTCTCGCCATAATGCATGCCTTGGCGAAGTTTCAACAATATTTGGTAGGTGGGAAATTCGTGGTTAAAATAGACCATAACAACGTGAGACATCTCATGGGGAAAAATGAATTGAACGAAAGGAAGTAGAAGTGGGTTAGAAAACTACAAGCATATGATTTTTACATCGAGTATGTCAAAGGGAAGAAAGATGTAGTAGTTTATGCTCTTTCTAGGAGGCTGGAGATGTGTTTGCTTACATATATTTTAGCTGATTGGAAATTCCATGTAGTGGTGGAATATTCCAAAAACAAATTTTCTTGTGAGATGATGGACCACAATACATAGGATAAAAGGTATAAGGTGGTATATGACATCATCTACTACAAGGACTATATATATCTAGTTTTTCAATCCACACTAAAGGAAAAAAACATGGAGGCTATGTACAATACACCATTGGCAGGACATCTGGGGTTTTCAAAACCTACAGGAAAATCAGGGAGAGGTCCACTTGAAAGGGCCTCAAATATGATTTGTTGAAGAATGTGAGATAGTATGTTACTTGTCAACAAAACAAGTCAAAACAAACCCATCCTATAGGACTATTACAATTGCTTTTCGTTCCGGAGAAGAAATGGGAGAGTATATCCACATATTTTATCACAGGTCTTCCAAGGGTCGACGGAAGAGATTGTATATATGTGGTGGTCGATCAGTTGACCAAATTTGCACACTTATTTTCCATATACTCAGAGTATAAGGCATCATATGTAGCATAGATATTCTTTAGAGAGGTATTTAGACTTCATGGGATGCCAAAATATAGTTTCATTGACAGGGACAATAGGTTACACAATGTTTTTTGACATGAGTTGTTCAAATTGGATGGAACAACGTTGACCCCCAACACTAGAGATTGTGAAAGGGATATTTACATAACTATGTGTCAGGGAATCAAAAAGCATGGATGAATTGGTTTCACCTGGGTGAGAATTGTTACAACACCACTCATCACATGTCCATTGGCATGATACCATTCTAAGAATTGTATGGGTACGATGCTCCTTCCTTTGTTGACTTGGAATTTGGGGACAACATGGATCCCAAAGATAAGGATTGGATCCAATAGATCCAAGACATACTCAGGGATCTCAAAGACAACCTACAGATGACCCAAAATCATTAGAATCTATATGCATAAAAGCACAAGTTCGAACACACTTTCGAGGTGGGAGAATTGGTTTTGTTTTGGATACAACCATACAGATAGTATTCACTAAAGAAGAGCGGAGCAAAAAAACTTAAGCCATGTTTATATGGTCCTTACAGGTTGGTTCAAAGAGTTGGAGAAGTGTCTTATGAAATAGAATTTTCGGAGGGAAACAAAATCCATAATTTGTTTCATGTCTTGTGTCTCAAAAAGTCATTGGGGAAACAAGTCACCACTTTGGTAGAGCTACCTCCACTGGATGAGGAGGGGAAATTAGTATTGGTTCTTGAGAGGCATTGGAGGTTTGAGAGAGGATACTGTGTAACAGGGTGATTCGGGAGTACCTCATCAGATGGTGGGACTTAGGAGAAGAGGATGCCACGTGAGAGAGTGACTAGATATTGCATCACCCAAATTTTCAATTCCTTGAGGACAAGAAATATATGTAAGGGCGGATTGTAATGTACCTTTCCAAATGAGTTATCTAGTTGAATTTATGAAATGGCATAAGTAATTCACATGGGCCCTAGTCAAGGAATTAAAATGGAATTTATTATTTTATTAATTTCGTTCGAGCGGGAATTAATTAAATATAATGGTGACATTGAGTAAGGTGGAAAAAAGTGCCTAACTGACTATGGAAAATATTGTTGGGTATATGTTATATTCTTTGCATGTGTGTGTGTGGGCGCATCAGATTCGGCAATTATGTCTGACGATCCCTCTAGTAGTGTTCTTTGTGTCATGTGTGTTGGGCGCTTCCTAGAGGGGTCCCAACGGGGGCCAAGTATGGCCCCCTTTGTTACGCGCAACACCCCAGATTCTTTTTTTTTGGGCGATTTTTGCTATTTTTAGTTGTTTTCTAAATTAATCCTGGACTAAGGGATTAGGGGTTTGGTATCTACAGAATACCTAAAAACATTGTATATATTGTATGGTGAATGGTGAAATTAAGATAATGAAGAGTTGAAAGGTTTTCCCTAGTTGAGAGTTTCCGGTATAAATCTCTATCTACTATGTGTATGAGCCATTGATTAATTTATGTTTTTCTTAAGAATCTATATGCATTTCTTTACTTCACAGGTTTAAAACTTACATGTGGTATCAAAGCTCATTTTTGGCTTCAGAGGGATGCCTTTATTGTTGAGGGTTTTGCTCGGTCTTGATAGATCAAGTTTATATTGGGTCTGTGATAAACCTGGGTTTAGTGGGAGATTTTACGGTGGTTATTCAAGTGTAGAAAGATGAATGGTGAGCTATTCTTGAATCAAGATAGAGAATTTCAATGGTAAAAACTTTGAGCTATGGAAGTTGAAGACTGAGGACCTTCTTGTAGACAAAGAACAATGGATCATTGTGGATCCTGGCACATAGCCTACTGGTACGCAACCCACTGGAACACAAACGACTAGTACACAACCTACTAGTACACAACCTACGAGTACACCACCTACTAGTATGTCAAAAGAAGATTGGGAGAAGTTGGACAGAAGAGAAAGGAGTACTATTCAACTCTGCCTGGTAGATTGGGTGTTGTTGAATGTCTCGAGAGAACCTATAGCCAAGGAACTATGGGAAAAGTTAGGGAATTTGTATCAATCAAAGTCCCATAGTAAAAAAGTTGTTTCTTCGAAAGAATTTGTATCATCTTAGAATGGAAGATGGAGATTCTTTGACAGAACATCTAAATCCCTTTAATACTCTGGTAAGTCAACTCATATATGTTAATATTATGATTGTAGAAGATGATAAGTGTATTACTTTGTTATGTTCTTTTCCAGAATCTTGGGATAATTTGGTTGTAGCAATTGGCATTACCACTCAATCTACAGTGAAGTATGAGGATGTAGTTTCCTCCTTGTTATCTGAAGAGATGAGGTGGAAAAGAATGGATGGTTATTGCACAGATTCTTTATTTGTAAGAGGTCATACAAAAGACAGGAATCTTGGTAAGTCTTCGGGGGGGAAGATCTAAATCTACAGGTAGATCTAAGTCTCCAGTAAAATATTTGAGGAAATGTTGGAAGTGTGGTAAAACAGGGCATTATAAGAAAGATTGAAAGTCTAAGAAGTTTGATAAACCAAAGGGATCTGATAGTACGTCTTCCACAGAGGAGAAAAACTCCAGTGAAGAAGGAGGTGATGTTTACCTGACATCTACAGGTACACATGAATACTGTGATGTATGGTTGATCAACTCAGGTGCCTCATACCATATGACTCCTCACAGGGAGTGGTTCTCTAAATATGAAAAATACGATGGTGATGATGTATTCCTAGGATATGACTCGAAAACCAGAATCATGGGACGTGGAAGGGTTAAGTTGTTGTTAAAATATGGAAGGATTAGAACTCTCCCTTTTGTTCTATACATTACAAAACTATCCATGAGCCTAATATCTGTAAGTAATTTGGATGATGCAAGAGTGGACATTGTATTGGGAAAGGGCACTTGCAAGATGGTGTGAGGGGAAATGGTGTTGATGAGGGGAGTTCAGTGTGAAACTCTGTACAAGTTGTTGGAAAGAACTTATACTAATGGTTGTAACAGTTCTGTTTTCCATGAGCAAAGAGATGAAGGAGAAAATACCAATATTGTTTGTGGAAATAAGACCATGTTGTGGCATCAAATATCGAGGCATATTGGAGAAAAGGGCCTTTGAACACTACATGGTAAAGGTATGGTTGAAGGTATGTCTAATTGCACTCTGGATTTTTATTTTTGTGAACATTGCATAAATGGTAAACAAAATTGATTAAGATTCCCATCTGGTGCTACAAGAGAAAAGGGGATCTTAGAGTTGATACACAGTGATGTGTTTGGACCTGTTCATGTTCCATCCCTAGGTAAATATGTGTCTTATGTTTCATTCATAGATTATTTCTCAAGGAAGACATGGATTTATTTTCTTAGAAATAAATCTGAGGTATTTGATAAATTTAAAGAGTTGAAGGCTCTGGTAGAAAATCAGACAGAGAAGAAAATAAAGGTATTGAGAACAAATAATGGTGGATAATTCTGTGGAAATGAATTCGAAGAATTCTGTAATAGTGTGGTATAGCAAGGAATAAGACTACTCCATACACTCCTCAGCAGAATGGAGTTGTAGAAAGGATGAACAAGACATTGATGGAAAAATCAAGGAGCATGCTTAGCGGTGCCGAGTTAGGACAGGAATTCTGGGCAGAGGCAGTGGATACAATTGGTCAATCGATCACCTTCATCAGTGTTGGATGATAAAAATCCACACGAGGTATGGTCTAGAAAGAAACCCTCTCTTCAACATCTTAGAGTGTTTTGTTTTGATGCTTATGTACATGTTCCAAAGGGAAATAGGGGTAAGATGGATAGAAAGGCTAAAAAGTGTATCTTTATTGGTTATAAAGATGGTGTGAAAGGTTATAATCTTTGGAACCTAGAAACCAAGAAGATTGTTTACAGTCGAGATGTTATTTTCAGAGAGGTAAAACATGTGTCCAAACAGGAATTCCTACCAATGCAAGACGAACCTGAGAAAACAGAGCTTGAGTTGGATGATGCAAAATCTGAATCATCTGAATAAGAGGAATTAGAAGAAGAAGAAGAACCTCATACCCCAGTATTGAGGATATCAGTGAGAGATAGAAGGAACCCAGAAAGGTATAGTCCACATGATTTACGTTCCAATTTTTCTTTATTTATTACTGATGATGATCCCAGAACTGTCAGGGAAGCAATGAATTCAGAGGATAGTAAACTATGGAAGAAGGCCATGGTTGAAGAAATGGATGCCTTGGATAAGAATGAGGCATGGGATATAGTTGAGTTGCCAGCTGGAAGAAAATATGTTGGTAGAAAATAGTTGTTTAAGAAGAAGTTTAATGCACACAGTAAAGTGAAGAAATACAAAGCTCGGTTAGTAGAAAAAGGTTATTCCCGGGTAGAGGGAATTGACTCTAGTGATATTTTTTTTCCTTTTGCTAAGTTAACATATATTATATTTCTTCTATCTATTGTTTCTACTTTTGATCTTGAAGTGGAACAAATGGATGTGAAGACAACATTCCTACATGGGGATCTAGAAGAAGAAATATACATGAAGCATCCAGAAGGCTTTGTAGTGAAGGGAATGAAAGAGTTGGTCTGTAAACTAAGGAAGTCACTATATGGCCTAAATAAATCACCTAGGATGTGGTACCAAAAGTTTGACACATACATCCTTGGATTGGGATTTGTGAGAAGCAGGGTTGATCACTATGTATATTCCAAGCAGGTTAGTAATCACTTCATTTATGTAGTGTTGTATGTTGATGACGTGTTTTTGGTAGGAAATAACATGGATGTTATCAAGGAGGTGAAATCACATATATCCTCCAAATTTGATAGGAAGGGTCTTGGTGTTGCTAAATTCATTTTGGGAATAGAGATTAAAAGAGATCGTGCAAACAAGAAACTCTGGTTAAATCAAAGAAAATATGTTGAGACAATATTGCAAAGGTTTAATATGCATGGAAGTAAATTGTTCAATGGTCCTATTCCTATAGGTGTAAATTTATCTGCAGATAAGTGTCCCAAAACACATGAAGAAGAAGAGGGCATGTCCCATGTTCCGTATGCCAGTGCAGTTGGCATTTTGATGTATGCAATGGTCTATACTAGAACGGACATTGCACATGCAGTGGGAGTTTTGAGAAAGTATATGTCAAAACCAGGGAAGGAGCATTGGACAACAGTAAAGAGGGTCTTCAGGTATCTTCGTGGCACTACCAGTTATGGATTGTGCTACCAAGGAAGACCAGGATTAGACAAAGTGGTGCACATACATGGTTTTTTTGATGTAGATTGGGATGGAGATCTGGATCGTAGAAGATCTAAAAGTGGGTATGTGTTTAACCTGTTTGGAGGAGAAATCAATTGGATGAGAAAAAGAAAGGCTATAGTGGCACTCTCAACTACATAAGTTGAATACATGACAGCCACTCATGCAAGCAAGGAAGCAGTATAGTTACAGAGATTGTGTTCAGGTATTGGGTTGGTACAACAAGCAGTGAAATTAGATTGTGACAATCAGAGTGCAATCTTCCTGGCAAAGAACCCATCTTATCATTCGAATACAAAGAATATTGATGTTCAGTATCACTTTGTGAGAGACATGGTTGAAGAAAAAAGGGTGTTGCTGGAAAAGGTTGACACTTTGAAGAATGTTGCAAATTCATTGACAAAGACTATGAGCACAGAAAAGTTTTCCTGGTGTGGAGTAACAATGGGCATTGTTGCCCTGGATTGTTGACTATAGAATCTAGTGGGCCCCTGGATGAAAAGAAAAAAACAAGTGGGAGAATGTTGGGTATATGTTATATTCTTTGCATGTGTGTGTGGGTGGGTGCGTTAGATTCGACAACTGCGTCTGAAGATCCCTCTAGTAGTGCTCTTTGTGTCGTGTGTGTCGAGCACTTCCTAGGGGGGTCCCAAGGGGGGCCAGGTATGGCCCCCCTTGGTTACGCACAATGTTCAGCATCAAGCGGTAGCCCAGGGAAGTGCCCCGAAATTTGTTTTTGGGCGGTTTTTGCTATTTTTAGCGGATTTTGCTATTTTTATAGGTTTTCTAAATTAATCATGGATTAAGGGATTAGGGTTTTGGTATCTATGGAATACCTAAAATCATTGTATATATTGTATGGTGAATGGTGAAATTAATATAATGAAGAGTTGAAAGGTTTTCCCCGGTTGAGGGTTTCCGGTATAAATCTTTGTGTACTATATGTATGAGCCATTGATTAATTTATCTTTTTCTTAAGAATCTATATCCATTTCTTTACTTCACAGGTTCAAAAATTATAAATATGAAAATTCACTTAAACGGATTAAAAAGTAAAAGGCCACAAAAGATTCAAATAATGAATAAAAGGAGTAAAAGAGGGCGTTGTCTCTCATTCTTGCAATGGATTTTTTCTAATTTCTCATTAAGAGAGCTCATTGTGGCATTGGAACACTTGGGACGGAAACCCTGGAAAGAATTTTCAGGGATCAACTTCAGTGGTGATACCATCCACCCTAGTTGGTCATTTTTTAAAAAGAGATCATTTAGATTTCTTCCTTGTGCTCCATTGATAGATGAGATATTTTTTGGTGGTAGTGTTTTTCTTTCATTCTAGCTGAGTTTTCAGAGGTGGCAGATAATTTTGATTGCAAAGGCGGTCGACTAGTTGAATAAGGTTGAATTTTCCTTAGAGAGAATTTGTGGGTTCCCTAATACACCCATTTTTGTGAGTTGGGTGCATTCATTGTGTTTGGAGGGGAAATTTTACTGTGAAGGTTGAGTTTCTTTATTCCTAGGTAGCATTATCCTCATTGTGGTTTGATTCCCCCCCTTTTTCTCTGGCTGAGTGAGGCATTGGGATACTTTAGATGTGTATTGGGTCAATTTCCTCTAGATCTCGGTCAAAAACTCGATGAGAAGGATTCCTTTCCTTAGTGGCTACATTCAATGTTGATTATGGACGATTTTCACTGGTAAAGAGGCTATGTACAAGTTTCCATCACCTACGTGATTGTTTATCCATACTCGAACTATTGTATATTTATTTGATGGGTCAATTTACTTGTTCACATATTTGTATCTTCAGCAAAGGGATTGTTTCTTTCAATTTATCCATTCCTAGCACAATAGTCCCACATTTCCAAAGGAAAACTAAAACAACTCATACCAGGTTCATCATTTCTCAGTTCTGTACTATTTTCTGAGATCTCAATTGTATGTTGTTGTCTTAAATATCAAATAAAATCTATGTTGTTCTATATCAGTATATAAATTTCATTCCAGTGGTTCCTTTATGTTTTTTGTTATATGCTTTCTTGTGGAGAAACATACATTTAGCATATTCTGAATAGTGTATAAATTATCCATAATATTCATAGAACCACTACGAGTTACCAGCACTATAAATTGGGGGTTTTGACAACAAACTAAATTAATATGGAACATATTCAAGAAATATGTAACAGACATTATTAATTTTTGATAAATTTCAAAGAAAAATAATTCGGGAATGCAATTTTTTTTTCTTTCAACTATGCTAGATGTTAGGAAATTGTATTTATCATATTTGAATGTTTAATGTGTGTCATTCTTGTTCCTTTTTTTCAGGAACCTTTGTTGCAAGGCATTATTAATTTTTGATAAATTTCAAATAAAACTAATTCGGAAATCCTAATTTTTTTTTTCTTCAACTATGCTCGACGTCAGGAAATTGTGTTTATTATAATTGAATGTTTAATGTGTATGCTTCTTGGTCCTCTTTTCCAGGAACCTTTATTGAAGTCATTGAGACAAAAATTTCTAAGTCCCGTGTTTGAACTATACACACCCCCAGGAAAAAAATGCCTCATTCGCATATTAACCTTGGGGGTTAGCTATAAGCCAAATGTCTTGTGTCTGGCATGTGACACGCTGCCACAAGTCATCCTCTGCATGGATAGCACATGTACTTAAAGTCGCTTCCCACGTATTTGTTTGGGATTCACGTCCTTCAAGGATGTTAATTAATCACACAATTAATATTGCTTGTGCCAATGCAATTGAGTTGTCATCCACTATGGAAATTGCATTAACACAACAATTTCATATAATAGATGTATGATGTCTACCTAATGTCAAGGTCATTATCACATAGGAAACCCAACGTCCAAATATTTATGGACTCAAAGCAACATTTTAGTTGTCGTGACAAAGAAACACTAAAGTCGATGTTCTTTGTAGGTCTGACACTCTTGCAGTCTAAGTGCTTTGACAATGACAACCCTGATTTTTCATCACATTGTCGCAATGCAGTCAATAGAACTATTCCCATTGTCACCACCAATGTCAATGTACGAAGTCGAAGCTATCTAGAGCCTGGGGTCACCACCAATGTGGATGCCTAAAGGTGAAACTACCTAGAGTCTTCGATCATGACTTCTTGCACTTGACATTAGTATCAGTAGAGATCACAATTTGATTGTATGCCAAGTCTGTTACTCCATACAGAGGTCGCTCAACACTCTTTCACATAGAAACTGGTTGTTTGTCAAGTCTGTAACACCTTTGGCATAAAACGTTGTGTAATTTTATATTGTTGATTCAAACGTGCATACAGTTTCTCATGTTCATGGGTATCCAATTTTATAATTTCCTTCTGAGTGTATTTAGGCATGGAGTAATATTTGGCGTTACTTCTAAACATTCTAGACCATTTTTTGGCCCACCATGTCTACCACCTGTTATCACTCCAGGAAACTCTCCTAGGATGTAAGTCAGAGATGCCTGGTAACATAATATTTTTGGAAACTATTTTCTCAATAACAGGTGTCAGTTTGGATCAAGATGAATATCTTAATCTCTAGATTGTATCTTCAAGACAGTCTAACAATATTCATGCAATACAAGGCCTTCAAGAGCTATTTCTCAAATAGATTTGTATAACAAATGGATAAGAAAACCAATTGGTTAACCAAAACATACATAAACCATATATATGATGGGTCAACAAACTAGCCAAAGATGCTTATGATTCTTGCTTAACAGTCAAAAGTAAGATGACAGTTATCATAGGACCATTAAACAGAGACAAAAGAACGAATTCAACTCATATGCATAGACAAAGATGAAGGAGGGTCTGACAATAACAAATGAAAGAAGCTTGCAGGCTTGATATATTAAAGAAAATGTCTTTCATACAAAAACAGAAGAATATAGAACTCAAAATCGAACCCTTTGGTGATTTAAATGTCTTTGTCTTTATAGCCTTACAATATGAAATCTAGATCCTTGAAAGATGGATCAGATTTGCTAAAAATAGTCAAACCAAACAAGTGTAGGATGATATCCTATAAAAATGGATCTAGACTTCTAAAAATGGAAAGTCAAAACAAAATATCCTATCTTAG
>SNQJ01S0041321.1:0-14866 GCA_010110895.2 Picea sitchensis | reverse complement strand
AACAACATCCTGCAAATTGGAAGATGATTTGCATTTGGACCAGAAATAATCTATTGATATATATTAATATGAATACTATTGGAATAAATATAAACACTTTCTCTTTAAATTTTCCATGTTTTCTCCCCCTCTATTATCCCCTTATGGTTCTATATTTAATCGCATCTCTATGATGACGGCCTCCTGGATTTGCGGATTGGAAAATGCTTATCTTTATCTATATCCTCACACCATGAGCCTGATCGACCGTGGTCCCTTTCAATACTTAGCCAATTATCTAACCACCGGGTCCCGGATTTGTGGTATCCAACACTTATCTCCCACGTTATGTCATATACATCTTGCACCCAAAGAACTTTGATGATCTCCAACTTATGTTTTTACTAGTGAGGAATGATCAGGGATTCGAAAAGATTGGCATTAATAGATGAACAGTAGATGTTGTTCTGTGAGATACTTAGCCCTTTTTCCCTTTTCTTCTTCTCGTTTATTATCACTTTCTGGTTATATACTTAGTCTCCTTTCTATGATCACAGGTTCTAGGGTTGGCGAGCTAACATATATTCATCTCCATCTATATCCTCACATGATGAATCTGACCGATCGATGTTCCTTTCCATACTTATCCAATTTTATGGCTGCGGTTGTCGGGTTGGCCCTTTAGAACTCTGATGCTTCTTGTTCCGTGATATACATCTTGCACTCAAAACTTATGTGATATACAATTCCACCGTGGACTCCTCGAAATCGCAAGCTTCACTCTACCAAGGTTCATAAATGTTTCAAAGTATCTGTCGTTGTCTTCCATCCCCACTAACTTCATGCCCTTCCCAAAATACATTTATTATGGCCTTACTAGTGACAATTGAACACACTGGTACAAAACAATTAGCACCCGGGCCTCTGCCATATACAAATTGACTATCGGAATCTGACATTGTCTATATACAATTTGTCCACAGGAATGCACCATCGTGCCCTCTTTCGTGTTACACGTTCTGCGGTCAACACTCCTGAGAGATACAATTTGACCCTCGGGCCCTCACCTCTATTGGTTGTATCTTCTATCCCTATTTCAAAGCATCACCAACCACTTTCAATAATTATCCATTCCTTAATTGTTGTTCCCTTTCCCTTCCACCTTCCTACTTTTCTCTGAATATGCAATTGGCAAGCTTCGTCATGCATGAACCTTAAACATGCCATTAATGAGCACAACACTTGAGGAGATCTCCCACACCGCTCTCATATACAAAGTGACTGTCGGACTCCCATATCATACCCTATTTTTTGGTACACATTTTGCACTCAAGTTCTGAGACATACAATTTCACCCTCGGGAAGTCACGTCTCCTGGGGAACCATTGTCGCCCTAATTTTGAAGCTCGTCTGACTACTTTCCATACTTTCCCATTTCATGGAATCTCTTTTGTGATTCCTCGGGTTGGCGGGTTCATGAAATCTTCGATTCTTAGTCACTATTTACTATGCCCAACCAAGGTTTAATGTTAACAGTCCATCATGCAACAACAACAACTGTACAGACCATCATTAAAAAGCAAAAGCATCGATGAGAAAATGAAATTTAAATGAAGCTCGACTCCTTGAATTTAAATTAATTTATCTTCTCTTATTTTCTTTTTTATGCCCAGAGACATGTAGAAAATATCTTTCCACGCAATGGGATATATATCACAAGTTTCAATATATTAGTGAAAACAAATCTGCCCAACCATTTCTCTATTGCATACTTGAACCACTTTTTCGATTGCAGTTCCCTGGATAGGAGGGCTCACATTTGCACTTCCATTGTTCTTTGTCCTGCAAACATTACCCAGACTTCTGCGATATACAAATTTCCCTATGGACCGTCCCATCATGCCCTCTTTCGTGTTATTCATTTTTCACTCAAAAAATTCCGAGACATACAATTTGACCCATCGGGCCCTCAGCTCCAACGGTTGTACCTTGGAACCCTATTTTGAAGCCCGCCCGACTGCTTTCGATAATTAGACTCTCCTTAATTTCTCTTTCTCGTCCCCGCGAATTTCATACTTCTTTCTTAATATGAAATTAGTAACCTTTCATGCTAACAACTCACCATGCAAGAATTGTCAACATTGTCATTAATGAGAGAAAAGCTCGAGGATATCTCCCATTAATACATATTAAAACAAGATCTGTGGAGAGTTATATTGTCCCTTACGATTTTTCATATCAAACATGCCTGATCACGTTGGCCCGTTCAGGAAATATCAAATCCTTAATTGCTCATTGTCGTATCCACCATTTTCGCACTTCTATGTATGCAATTACTAGCCTTTAATGATAACAACGCATCATGCAGCAGTCATCGAAATTGTCATTAATGAGTGAAGGTCTCAAGGAGATCTCCCATTCACACGCATTTGGACCAAGATTTGCACAGGGTTGTATTATCCCTTCCAACTCTTCATTTCAGACATCGTCTGGAGCAAACAAATGTTCTTGTAAACTTATGGTAGCAAATCGACAACAGTTTTGTGGAGATACAGTGAATATCTTGAGGCATGAAGACTAGAACTTCTAGTGGTTGAGGGCATACTCTTATTATTCATCTCGTTCCTCCCAGAACGAAGTGATTTGGACCTATGGAATAGGTTGTGCAGGTTGTGTCCTTGAGGTTTTTTACTGTAAGGAGGTGGTCTCTTGGTGCACCAAAAAATATATTTCAAGCCAAATAATTATTCCACTGCGCAACGATTCTCCTGTTTCTTTGTCGCCTCAGATATTCCGCAAGATGTTAATATTTTCGGAGCCAACATTGACCTTCATAGGACAAGACTGCAAGCAATTCCTATAAAAACATGATAACGGGTTGGACCTCTTACTTGAGTTCCTCGAAGACCCGACAACAGTTCCTGAAGATATCACAAAGTTGCAGGTCAGTTCCTTTAGAAATCCATTCCGAGAAATTTCTTGGTTGTTTACAAGAATAACGAGATAGGAATCCACGACAAGCATTTCCTGTATAGTTATTTATATTTTGTACTTCACAGTCAAGGAACAATTCATTTTGGATTGGGGGAAGCTAATTTCCATTGAAATCTGTTCCTCGCTGTCACGATTCAAAGAATCAAATAAAGTTTATATGCCATCCTACTTGATTTTCGCAATAGTGCATTGTTGTCTATTTCCAAAACTGTCTATGTCCAAGAAAATAAACTATGAATTCGACCCAGTAACATTCTGGTACCAGGCCTTGTGGAGGCAAAAGTCCTCCCATTGTTTTTATGAGTTTTTTAATGACTTTGTCTCAGTTTTCAAAGATTTATTGTTAGGAAAGGATGCTCCCCAGATGTCTATCTAGGCAACCAAGTTTTTGGACAAGAAGGGGACACTTGAACAAAAGGAAAATTACAATGTACTAATGGTCTTTGGCTCCAAGGAAAATCTTGCTTTCCTTCCATGCCACATCACGGACAAGATGTTTGTTATAGAAATAACAAGGCAATACAACCACTTGTTGCATTTTTTCCATGACAAGAGAAAAAAACAGTTCCTTCCTCTTCCCTAGAATGTCGGGGACGTCATGTGAAAAAATGTCAACAAGATTGACGAATTCGGAGGCCATTTCAAGAACTTGAACCTAACATATGACGAAAGGCTAAAAGGGTTCAACCCTAATGGGATTTTTCGAGAACATTTACTATCAGTTGGATTTAGCATCTCTTTTATCCATAGAGGCCTGATGGATGACAGAGACAGTGATGACAACACTCCTTCTTCTGACGATTTCGACGTAGAGACATTACAAAGTGCAACTGAATTGTACATACAATGGGGAAAAGTATCCGGTGAGAAGAGTGCCCAGTCCCTGGTCAGCACTCCCAAGAGCATTACATCATGGAGCATCGCTTCAATGATTGAACCCAGTATGAAAGAAACCCATAAATATTCAAATGGAGGAGGAGATAAGAACCCTCCTCGCGTAAACATTGATAGTTCTCATAAGCTTCCCCTAACAAAGAAGAGAACAAACATTCTAGGGAAGGCAAAAGAACCTAAAATTGAAAGTGAGCACATGCAACTTGAAACTAAAATTGAGCACATGCACAAAGTTCACCTGTCTGCGGATGCGATGCACCATAGTTCCACAATGGAAATAGCTGAGACCGACATTTTTTACGAAGATGAATCCTTTGTATTCCAGAGCATTTTTTTTTACAACCAATCTAAAAATTTAATCATTGAAAAGAGAGATGTAACAAATAAGAAAGGAAAATCTTGTACAAAGATTAACTTTCAGAAAATACGACTATCCCAAATCTCGCGATTTCACCGCGTAAATGGTAATGCTCTTGATGATTCCATTGGAGGTATTGAAGCGGAGAATGCCAGACTGAACGGACAAGTCAAGGAATTGGAGGAGGCTTTCATTGCTACCCCAGAGTTTGCCAGTCCTTTAGTAAAAACTGTGCATGCTACCCCTGCAGCCAAGTTAAAAGGATCCTTCAGTGTCCTCACATCGTGTAGAGCCATTGTAGAGAAGAACGTCAAGAAAATAATGCAGCTAATTATTGAAGCCTGGGAAACATCACAAAATATATCTTCTTTTCGAAAGACGACAAATGATTTGCACGGACATTTGCAGACGAATTTAAAAAATGCAGAACATTTCTATGAACAGATGGTGACCCCTTTTGCCAAACATTCCATCAACAAGTCAGATAGGAAAAGAAGAGAATATGATCTCCCCTCCCCAAATCGGATCAAACAATTAAAGGCATGTTGGAAAAAGAAAGTTAAGAACCTGCAACTCATTGTCGAATAATGTGAACAAGCCATATCAAAGAAAGAAGAATTACTCAGAAACTTGACCCAAATAGACTTAGCTGGAAGTACCAACGAGGTTCAAGACCCAAACTTAATCCTCATATCCATTTCCTTGACCAAAGAAGCTTTCGATGAAAAACTTGATATTTTAAAGGGGTTGTCTTTAGAAAAATTTTACTGCATCCTTGAATATGGTGTATATGAGGTCGAGAACCGGCTAGTGGACTATTCGGCACACAATGAAGAAATTGAACAAGCTCGGCATAGTATTTCTATGGATCTAAGGAAATTAGAAAATGAGATTTTCGACATAGAAATCTGGGATGAAATCAGCGTGGCCCCCATGAGAAGCTACATTGAAGAATGGTTCCAATGGAGAATGGACAAGCTCATCGACGAAGGGTAACAATCGGTTGGCACGATTCCAGTGGTTTCCAATGACAACAACAAAAACGCATCGGCTTCATAGTAAGTCTATACTGATCACATCTTGTTTTCTTTATCAATCCAGTTATTCTACCTCTTTAAATAGAAATCTCTAACCAAAGACTCATAACTCCCAATTTCTTCTTTTCAAGTCTTCCTCTCTACCGTCAGGCACTTCTTATTTCTGTAGTCCTATTTCTTGTACTTATTTCTTTTATGGTCCATGGAAACCCCAATCCCAGTCTATATGACAAACACATTTAAATTTTCAGAAATATCGAACATATTCCAAAAATATGTAACAAACATTATTAATTTTTGATAAATTTCAAAGAAAACTAATTCAGGAATGCAAAAAAAAAAAATCTTTCAACTATGTTGGATGTCAGGAAATTGTATTTATTATATTTGAATGTTTAATGTGTGTATTTATTGGTCCTTTTTTCCAGGAACCTTTGTTGAAAGACATTATTAATTTTTGATAAATTTCAAAGAAAACTAATTCGGAAATGCTAAACTTCTTTTTCTTCAACTATGTTGGATGTCAGGAAATTGTGTTTATTATATTTGAATGTTTAATGTGTATGATTCCTCGTCCTCTTTTCCAAGAACCTTTATTGAAGTCATTGAAATAGAAATTTTCTAAGTCCCATCTTTGAACTATACACAACCCCAGGAAAAAACTGCTTCTCATATTAACCTAGGGGGCCATCTACAAGCCAGATGTCTTGTGTCTAGCATGTGACAAGCTGCCACAATTCATCCTCTACATGGATACCACATGTACTTCAAGCTTCTTCCCACATATTTGTGCTTGGTCCCGCCATAGCAGTGCATTTATTGTCATTCCAACCTAGCAGAGACCACACTTCCATGCAGCACTTGTTAACTGTACCAATTTAAATTGTAGGTATTTATCTTTTAGCATTTTTAACATTTATGTAGCATGGGTCAATTGTACTAATATGACCTCATTACTTGTCCTACTAAGCTAGGTAACTAAACAATAGAAAATGCATATTAAAAACAAATATCATCAACAATCTACATTGAAATTAGTCACAACAAAAATGAAATGGAGAAAACCCTTTCTTGGTAGGAAACATCCAAACTGATATTAATGGAAAGAAGGATAAGTTGTACACTATACAAAGATAAACACACAAGATTACAATTACCTTGTGCCCGAATGATTTCAGCAAGGGTTATGTGCTTTGTTCTGATCTCTATTATGCCTGTGTCCTGTTGCGAACGGAACAAAGTGTGTTTTGTCCTACTGTCTACAACATCCTTTTCCCTTTGCAGTTTGCACTGTCTATTTGCATCCTTAAACTCTCCTATTACAACAAGAATCGTTTCTTCATAAGTGCTAGTTTGTTTGGATCTAAGGTGACTGCTATTCAACGGTTAGGCTAAATCTAACCCTTTGAATTTTTGTATTTTTTTTCAGTGATTGCATTTGCCAACATGGCCTTAACACCCACTTTGCTCTAATGTGCAGTGATCGTGATCCGATTATACATCACTATATGCATTGAATGGCCATCATTGTCACACCTAAATGGTGTTAGGAAGTAATAATTTCACTGCCTCTTTGCAAATGGTGAATCGGTGGTCGTCTTGACCCTTCAAGACTCGAGGATTAAACCACCGATTACAATTTTGTTTTACATAACTTAAATGGTGGTCTCCTTAACCTTTGCAGGCCACAAGACACCATCGTCACCTTGATTAAAATCCTTTAGAGGATCGAAGGGGCAATTTTCTTTGTTTAAATACGAAAGTCGAATTTGTAATCAGTGATCTTGAAAAAAAAATTGAATCAAATTGGTTACTTTGTATTTGGAGCTCTGCTCTGCGTTTATATTTTACTGAGTTTGTAAACTCATTTTATCTCTTGATAAAAATTTGTTTTTGAACAAATGCAGTAATTTCTTGTTTTTAATGATTGGGAATCCGGTTTTACATTTATCCCAAGATTATTTGTTGGAGCATATATGATTTGGAAAATCATTTTAATTAAAAGTTTGTTATTTCGCATTTCGAAGTTCACTTATTTAAATTTGCACGAAGTTCCTTTGCTTTACCAAACGCCGAAACCTGAAATTGTTGGGCCCACTCCCTATTTGCATTTCATGATTCGGCAGTAACCGTGTCATTTTGTTTTTGCATTGGGTGTTTGCAAACCCCAAACCCCAAAACCTGAAGTGTTGGGCCCACAGCCTTTTCGCATTTCGCAATTCGACAATCAGCGTGGTCTTTTGTTTTTTGTGTTCGGCGTTTGTAATCGCCGAATGTCGATTGACCTCTATTTTTTACATTTGGTATCATAGCTAGCAGTAGATCTGGCAATTGCTTAATTCATTGCAGATTATTCCTGTTAGTGCAAAAATTTTATTCTCATATTTTTTCTGCGTGAAGGTTTATTTAATTTTTGTCAATTTTTATAAATGGCAGTGTCTGGTAGTAGTTCTTCTCAAATTCAGGTTCCTGTTCTGAGCGAGAAGTCATATGATTTCTGGTACATTCAGATCAGGACGATTTTGCATTCTCAGGATTTGTGGACTTATGTTATTGATGGATATCCTGAGCCAGTTGATGTTGCAGCAGAATTGGCTTTGTCTAATGCTGACCGTATTTTGCTGAAGGAAAAAAGGAAGAAGGATAATAAAGCTCTTGAATTAATCCAACATGGATTAAATGAATCCATTTTTATGAAGATTGCTAGTGCAGAATCTTCGAAGATGGCTTGGGACATTCTTGAAACCTGTTATCAAGGGGTGTCCAAGGTGAAGATAATCAAGTTGCAAAACTTGTGAAGGGACTTCGAAAATATGAAGATGAAGGATAATGAAAGTGTTGATACTTTCATGACTCAAGTGATGAGTTTTGTGAACCAGCTCAGGTAGTGTGGAGATGACATTGAAAATAAAATATTTATTGAGAAAGTGTTGAGAAGTTTACCCAAGAAGTTTGAACCTGTTGTGGTGCCCATAAAGGAATTTAAGGATTTAAGTCTAATGCAAATTGATGAATTAACTGGTTCTCTTGTTGCTCATGAATCTAGGATATCTAGATATGAAGAAGGATCCATGGAGCATGCTTTCAAATCCCAACTGCATGTTACTAGAGGTAGAGGCAGAGGAAGGTCTTATAATCGTGGNTTTTGTTTTTTGTGTTCGGCGTTTGTAATCGCCGAATGTCGATTGACCTCTATTTTTTACATTTGGTATCATAGCTAGCAGTAGATCTGGCAATTGCTTAATTCATTGCAGATTATTCCTGTTAGTGCAAAAATTTTATTCTCATATTTTTTCTGCGTGAAGGTTTATTTAATTTTTGTCAATTTTTATAAATGGCAGTGTCTGGTAGTAGTTCTTCTCAAATTCAGGTTCCTGTTCTGAGCGAGAAGTCATATGATTTCTGGTACATTCAGATCAGGACGATTTTGCATTCTCAGGATTTGTGGACTTATGTTATTGATGGATATCCTGAGCCAGTTGATGTTGCAGCAGAATTGGCTTTGTCTAATGCTGACCGTATTTTGCTGAAGGAAAAAAGGAAGAAGGATAATAAAGCTCTTGAATTAATCCAACATGGATTAAATGAATCCATTTTTATGAAGATTGCTAGTGCAGAATCTTCGAAGATGGCTTGGGACATTCTTGAAACCTGTTATCAAGGGGTGTCCAAGGTGAAGATAATCAAGTTGCAAAACTTGTGAAGGGACTTCGAAAATATGAAGATGAAGGATAATGAAAGTGTTGATACTTTCATGACTCAAGTGATGAGTTTTGTGAACCAGCTCAGGTAGTGTGGAGATGACATTGAAAATAAAATATTTATTGAGAAAGTGTTGAGAAGTTTACCCAAGAAGTTTGAACCTGTTGTGGTGCCCATAAAGGAATTTAAGGATTTAAGTCTAATGCAAATTGATGAATTAACTGGTTCTCTTGTTGCTCATGAATCTAGGATATCTAGATATGAAGAAGGATCCATGGAGCATGCTTTCAAATCCCAACTGCATGTTACTAGAGGTAGAGGCAGAGGAAGGTCTTATAATCGTGGGAGAGGAGGTCGACTTTTTGGCCCAAGGGACAACAGAGATGAATCAGAGTCTGAGCAGAAGTCCCAGCAGAATCCTCCTAATTTAAGAGGGAGCAGCAATAGCAAACCTTGGCAGTAAGAAAATCAGAGGTATGACAAAACTAAAGTACAATGTTATTATTGTAAGAAGTTTGGGCATTTTTCTAACAAATGTTGGAAGAAGCAGGAAGATGCTGGAAAGCAGTCTGCACATATCACAAATGAGTCTGAGCATGATCAAAATCCTGTGTTTTTGACATGTAATGTCACTCAGGAAAATGCTAGTGATATTTTGTTTTTGGATAGTGGTTGCAACAATCACATGACTGGTCATAAAAACTTATTTTCTTCCATTGATACTAGTATTCAATCTAAAGTCAAACTAGGAAATGATTGTAAGGTTACAGTCAATGGTAAAGGTATAGTTCTAGTTTACACTAAGAACAATCAAAGAAGAAATATTGATGATGTTTAGTTTGTGTCTGGTTTAAAATGTAATCTTATCAGTGTTGGACAGTTGTTGGAGAAAAAGTACAGAGTATTCTTCAAGAACAAGGTATGTACAATCTATGATAAATTACCCAGCAAACAGTTGATTTCTAGAGTAGAGATGACCAAGAATAGAATGTTTCCACTTGTTATGCGAAATGATTTGAGTGGTTCTTTGAATGCCTATAAGGCTGAAAGTTTACATGAATCTTGGCTATGGCATTTGAGATATGGTCATTTACATTTTGGTGGCTTAGATCTATTACAGAAGAAACAGATGGTAAAGGGGTTGCCCTGTATTCAACAACCTACAAGCTCTTGTGAGAGTTGTATACTTGGGAAGCATCACAGAGAGAAATTTGTTTCAGGTGTTTCCTACAGAGCAAAAGCTCCATTGGAAATTGTCCACACAGATTTATGTGGACCTATGAAAACACCTTCTTTAACTGGTTGTGTTTATTTTATGACTTTCATTGATAATTTTAGTAGGAAGACTTGGTTGTATTTGTTGAAACAAAAATCTGAAGCCTTTGAAGTTTTCAAGAGGTTTAAATCTATGGTTGAGAATGAGAGTGGTCGAACCATTAAAATTTTAAGGTCTGACAAAGGAGGTGAATACAAACTTAATGAATTCATTGAATTTTGTGATTTTCATGGAATTAAAAGGCAATTTACTGTTCAATATACTCCACAGTAGAATGGAGTGGCTGAAAGGAAGAATCAGACCATCATGGATATGAGTCGAAGCATGTTGAAAGAGAAGTATCTTTCAAATGAATATTGGGGAGATGTGGTTCTTTGCTCTGTTTTTATCTTGAATAGAAGTCTGACCAAGACTATGAGGGACCGTGTACCTCAGGAAGCCTGGGATTGTAAGTCTTGCAATGTTTCTCATTTCAGAATTTTTGGATGTGTTGCATTTGTGCATGTACCTGCAGAAATGAGGAGGAAGTTGGATGACAGAAGTGAGAAATGTATCTTTGTTGGATACAATGAAGAGTCTAGGGCATATAAACTCTACAATCCCATCACCCAGAAATATGTAATCAACAGAGATGTTCAATTTAAAGAAGATGAAGCCTGGGATGGAAGTATTGACAAATCAATTTCAGAGGGAGTTGTGTTACCCCGTGAAGATGATGATGGAGCTGAGAAGGCTGAAGGACATTGACAGATGGTTCCACATGTACATACGCCTGCAGAGAGAAGTCCAACAAGGCAAGCACCAGATTTCAATCCATCTCAATTTAGAATGCCAAGAACTCATGAGCGTGGTGAGCCATCTGGATATGGTGGACATCAATCAGATTCACAGGTAAGTAGTGAATCAAATCCCACTTTAGCTTCATTAAGAAACATATTTAAAGGACATAAGACTAGAATCTTAAGAGAATTGTATGATCAAAATGAAGAAGTAGATCAGATTTAAAAAATTTCATTAATGGAATTTGATCCTGTAAGTTTTGATGAAGCTACTAAAGAGGATGTCTGGATAAAAGAAATGGATGAGGCGATTGATTCCATTGAAAGAAATCACACTTGGGATTTTGTTCATTTACTTGAAGGTAAGAACAATATTGGTGTTAAATGGGTTTATAAGACTAAGTTGAATGCAGATGGTCAAGTTGAAAAATACAAGGCAAGACTTGTCGCTCAGGGGTATAGTCAGCAAGTTGGTATTGATTACAATGAAACCTTTTCTCCTGTAGCAAGGATTGACACAGTTAGGATGGTATTGGCTATTGCAGCTCATAATAGATGGATCATGCATCAGATGGACATTAAGTCTGCATTCTTGAATGGATATTTAGAAGAATAGGTTTATGTAAGACAACCTCTGGGTTATGAGATTGATAAGCACATAGATAAAGTTTATAAGTTAAGGAAAGCCTTGTATGGACTGAAGCAGGCATCCAGCGTTTGGTATAGCAGAATTGATGAGTACTTGATTAGTGTTGGATTCAGCATAAGTCCAAGTGAACCAACTCTGTATACAAAGGTAAATCAGGAAGTTAAAATTTTGATTGTTTGTTTGTATGTAGATGGCTTGATTTTTACTGGAGATCTATCTGTAGAAGAGTTTAAAAATGCTATGAAAACAGAATTTGAGATGACTGATTTAAGATTGATGAAATATTTTCTTGGAATTGAAGTGGATCAATCTAATGATGGCATTTTCATTTGCCAAACTAATTATGCAAATGAAGTGTTGAAAAGGTTTAGAATGTTGAATTGCAAGCCAACTACAACACCAATGGAAACTGGTATTAAATTGAGCAAATATGATGAGGGATCATATGTTGATCCAACTCTGTATAAGAGGTTGGTTGGAAGCCTTATGTACTTAACAACAACCAGACCTGATATCATGTTTGCAGTAAGTTTGATTTCGAGATTCATGGAGACTCTGAAGAATACTCATTGGCAAGCAGGAAAGAGGATCTTGAGATATATTGTTGGAACAACTAATTTTGGTATCCGATACACATCAAACTTAAACTTTGAGCTGATTGGATATATTGATAGTGCTTTCGTAGGTTCCATTGATGACAAGAAAAACACATCTGGGTATGTGTTTAGTCTTGGATCTGGAGCAGTGGCATGGGCATCAAAGAAACAACCCATTGTGACTCTATCTTCCACTGAGGCAGAGTATGTTGCAACAGCTGCAGCTGCATGTCAAGCTGTATGGATGAGAAGGGTCTTGAATGAATTGTTGCATAACCAAAATGATGCAACCCAGATTGTCTGTGACAATAAGTCTACCATTGCATTGTCAAGGAATCATGTTTTTCACAAACAAAGTAAGCACATTGATACAAGGTATCATTTCATTCGAGAGCTGGTAACTGGTAAGGAGATTTATGTTCAGTTCTGCAGATTTGAAGAACAATTTGCAGACATATTTACGAAGCCTTGGGGTCTACAAGCTGTAATGCATTGTTTACAACAATTTTGTTTTACATAGTTTTAGTTTGTTTTTGTTCTGAAATGATTAAGAGGGACTATGTTAGGAAGTAATCATTTCACCGCCTCTTTGCAAACGGTGAATCAGTGGCCGTCTTGACCCTTCAAGACTCAGAATTAAACCACCGATTACAATTTTGTTTTACATAACTTAAACGGTGGTCACTTTAACCTTTGTAGGCCACAAGACACCATCACCGCCTTGATTAAAATCCTTTAGAAGATCAAAGGGGCAATTTTCTATGTTTAAATACCAGAGTCGAATTTGTAATAAGTGATCTTGAAAACATTTTTGAATCAAATTGGTTACTTTGTATTTGGAGATCTGCTCTGCCTTTATATTTTAGGTAAACTCATTTTATCTCTTGATAAAAATTCGTTGTTTTTACGGATTGGGAATTCGATTTTACATTTATCCCAAGATTATTTATCCCAAGATTATTTGTTGGAACGTATATGATTTGGAAAATCATTTTAATTAAAAGTTTGTTATTTAGCATTTCGGAGTTCACTTATTTAAATGTGCGCGAAGTTCCTTTGCATTACCAAACTTAGAAACCCAAAATTGTTGGGCCCACCTTCTATTTGTATTTCTCGATTCGGCAGTCACTGTGTCATTTTGTTTTTGCATTGGGTGTTTGCAAACCCCGAAACCCGAAGTGTTGGGCCCACAGCCTTTTCGCATTTCGCGATTTGACAATCAGCGTGGTCTTTTGTTTTTTGTGTTCAGCGTTTGTAATCGCCGAATGCCGATTGACTTCCGTTTTTTACAAAGGGAGATATTCCTTCGTTACACAGTCACACCTCAATGAGAAATGTAAGCATTCACAAGTGTCATAGTGCAAATAACCAGTCATAGAACTTCTTAACTGTCACAAGATTTTACGACTCTAGTTATGATGTAGAGTAGCTTTGCTCCTATATGTTCTCTGTTAACAGCTCTACCCAAGATCTGCAAACCCCCAAAAAATCTGCTCAAATGGAACAGCCTGGTACACAGCAACTCTGCTCTTTGCCTTTTGTTTCTCCTAACAGCACGACTCAATGCCTGCAAATCCTGCAAGTAACTAACATCAACATAGTACTCTAAATGAAATTTGAACAGGGGATTTTTCTTTTTTCATACAGCCCAAGTGCTCCGTAACTGAGAGGATTTCTTTCCTTGACTAACAATTGTTGCAGGAAAAGAGGAAGGCTGTTGACGGTTCACTTTGGCAGCAGAAGAAATAATGCTTGGCTACATTAGAGCTGGCTTTGTATTCAGCAAAACTTCAAATTACAGAGGTCCCTTCATAGAAGTGACAGTCCTTGTCTGTGTTCTTGGGGATGCTCTTGGATTCAAAAATCCAAAATGTTAATTGAAAATCAAATAAAACATGATTATTTTTAGCCAGATGAGTGATTATTTTGACTTAAATGTAAAATGTTTTTGGGATCCATTTCCCCGGTCACTATTTTTGTTGTGTACGTCACTCAATGTGTCTACTGGGTTAGTTTCACAATTAACGCACTCACAATTAATCCACCTAATTTACAACAGATACCATCCATGAAATATGAAATAATCCACCTAATTTACAACAGATACCATCCATGAAATATGAAAAGTGTCTAGTTTCATTCAGAGAAAAAAATAAATGATAATTTACAACAGATACCATCCATGAAATATGAAAGAGTGTCTAGTTCCTTTAAGAAAAAACAAAATGATTGTATGATTGGAATAATATTAATGTTATTTTACATTACAACCCTGAGCCCATATAAACGTAGTCACTCGCTTATTGATGCTTATTGATTGTTAGGACGGCAAATTTCACATACCTTAGGTTTTGCGTGACCGAACATGCAACTGTGACTGTTGTGACCTTAATGGTCATAGTTGGCATCTTCAAAAAAGCTCCATAGTTGTTTTAAACTTTGTTATTACTGTTCTTCTGTTGTGCTTTCCTGCTCTGATTCCATTTAACTTGCATCTGTTGACTGTTGACAGTGCAACTAAAAAATAGTGAGAGGTTCCGCCTCTTAAGAACGAGCAGTACACGTCCCCGAGTGCAGGGCAGAACCTTAAGGATATTGTACA
>SNQJ01S0041320.1:30574-51643 GCA_010110895.2 Picea sitchensis | reverse complement strand
TGAGCCAAGTTGGCAGCCAAATTTTGTGGGCCATTTGAAATCCTAGAAAGGATTGGGCCAGTTGCATATATGCTTGCATTACCTGCATCCATGACTATACATAATGTGTTTCATGCTTCATTGCTTAAGAAATATATACCTGATGCTAATCATGTAATCGATTGGAATGTGATCCAGGTGGAGCAAGAAGGTGTCCTGCAAATGCATCATGTGCACATATTGGACAGGAAAAGTAAACAGCTCGAAATTGAGCCATAGGGCTTGTAAAGGTCCAGTGGACCTGGTACGGTCCTGAGGATGCGACATGGGAGCATGAGGATGTTATGCGGGCAGAATACCCGCATCTTTTTGAAGATTTTGAAAATCTTGTTGATGTTGTGTAAAAGTTGCATTGAGGACAGTGCAAAAATAAAGGGAGGGGATTGTAAATTTGTAATACCCCAAGGACGTGCCCCAATTAAGTTATGTATTGTAATCATGTTTATAGGCTGGTGAGCCAAGTGTATATAAGCTGGTGGGCTTATGTGTTATTTAGCCCGGAGAGCCTAGGTGTTAAAGGCCAGGAGCCTGATTTTTGTATATGTAATTATGCAGATCATTAATAAAATATAAACATCATTGCGTGTCGACCAACCACGAAGAAAGAGTGATGGGGGACCAAGCTTCCACAAGGCTAGGTAAGGGAGAGGGGGCTGAAAGGTTGGAAGAGGGGCTAAGTTTGAGGGCTTAAGTCCTTGGGAATAATAATTTATTATTATTTCAGAGTGGTGTGAAAGGCATAATTTTTATCCTAAGTTCCTGGAAAAAGGGAACGCATTCTCGATGGAGTGCATGCAACTTCATGGGAGACATGTGTCGGCCCAGGCACATGCAATTTAATCCAAGAATTGAGTTGTGATGTGGGGGGTCCTCCATTCTGTCATCGATTGTCTGAACCGCGTTGCCTCTGCGTCTGATCTCTACATGCATACCTCACGCAAATCTGAAACATGAAACCGTGAGACCTCTGTGATCGACCGATGTATTCYCGTGAATTTCGTCTAGTATCTGTGTTTGGCCTCCATCATCGACCTCTGCATAATTTTCTTGTCACGCATCCTCCGTCTGAACCGTGAGAGTCTGTGTTCGACCTCTGCATTGATTCCTTGTCACGCACCCTGAAAACCAGTGGCAAACCCGTGGACTGAGCTGTGTCTCCTGTGTGTCCTGTGAACCCAGTTTATCCACACTGCAAATCCGAGTTTGTGCTTAACCGTTTGGGTTGTTCTCTTCTGTGAAACTTGAGCATACCGTAATTGTCTATGTCGTGTGTGTTATAATTGTGGGTTGTTGTGGCCACGCAGTCCCTTGGCTGAGTGTGATTGGCTACCATCATTCGTTCCTTGCTGAACCTTACTGTTGTCCTCCTTGTGCTGGAACGAAGCTGAAGAAGCAGGTTGTCAGGCCTGTGTCAACAATCTCTCCAAGTGAGGGAGGTGGTTTTGGTTGAAGAGGCAGGTTGCCAGGCTTGTGAGCGACTCTCTCCAGGTGAGAGAGTGCGTGGAGGAAGTAAGAACTCCTATAAGGGGTCCTGTAGCTTCCACAGAGCTCGGAGAATTCCGGTTCGGCCTGTTGCTGAAGCCCAAGGCAAGGGAGGTTTAGCAGCCAAAGGACTGTCCTGGTGACAGTGAAGGTGTATACTCCTGGGGTGGGGTAGGCATGTGGGGAATGAGAGTCTATGAGCAATGGGCATAAGTGGCTCCTGGGAGAGAATCCATCCTCATAAACTGTGTGTCTTCTTGTTGACCTTGCCTAGCCTAGGATTCCCTTGCCAGGTGGAGCTTAGTCCCAGCACGGGGGTGACCTACTACTGAGAGTGATGAGTAGCGCGGTCTAAGGCTGGGAGGTTCGTGGAAAGGTCCGCACGCAGTTGGTGGTGTTACGCCAGTTCCAAAGATAAGTATTAATTTTGTACTTAATTTATATGTGATGCATGTCTATGTCTAGAAATGTTATCATGTATTCCGTTGCAAGTTTGAATTGTTGTTAATTCTGTTTAAGTCTGTATAACAGCAGTAAATCCATGTTGAATATGTTAATTTGATTATATGCATATTCTTTATAAATAAATATATATATTCTGCGTAAAGCGTTGCCCAGCAGTGGGAGTGATGGTCGGGGACGTTACAGGGTTGGACTTTATTGGACAGATTCCATAGGTTTCTAGTGCTGGCCATTATTGGATATTGGCAGCTACCGATTACTTCACTAGATGGGTGGAAGTCATTTCGCTCAGGACATCAACCTCTGCTGCTATTATTCAATTCATGGAGGAGAATATCCTCACCCGATTCAGAGTCCCTAGGAAGATTACGACGGACAGTGTATTCAAATCAGTTGAGTTGGTTGCTTTCTGCCTGAGGTTTGGTATCACTCTAGCCCATTTGGCTAACTACTAGCCACAGGGAAATGAATTGGCAGAATCCTCCAACAAGAACTTGATCAGGATAATCAAATGAACAGTAGGAGAAAAAAAGAGAGCTTGGGATAGCAGTCTCAAGTATGCATTGTGGGCTGACAGAGTGACAAAGAAGCAGTCAACTAGTAAGGCACCCTTCGAGTTGGTCTATGGTGTTGATGTAGTCCTACCAATTAACTTTATGATTCCAGTCCACAAGTTGATTAGAGAGTTCACTACAGATGAGGAGGCCTTGCATGGCCGATTTGATGATCTAGTTCAGCTTGAGGAGGATAGATCAGAGGCTTTGACACATTTCATTGATCATCAGAGACAGGTAAAGAAAGCCTTTGATAAGAGAGCTAAAGGAAAAGTGTTCCATGTTGGTGATTTGGTCTTGCTATGGAACAAGAGAAGGGAGAAATCAGGAGACCACAGTAAGTTTGATAGTTTATGGTTGGGTCCATTCAGTGTCCATGCTTCAGTGGGGCCCAACACCTTTCAACTTGCCGATTTGGATGGTGATGTCATGCAGCTGCCTGTCAATGGGCAGCGTCTTAAACACTTTTTCCAATGAAGGGTTTAAGTCCTTCAACATTTTTGGGTACTTGCGGGCACTAGTTTAGATGTTTTGCTTTCTTCCATTTTGATCACTTTCCTTTGCCTAGTGTAGATTCCCTTGTTGCTTTCCAGTTTTCAGTCTAGACTAGATTCGTTGGCCCACTTTCCCTTTGCCAGCATGTTGTTTGAGTTGTGTTAGATTAGGACATTTCCTTGCCTGGTTTCATGCTTTCTAGGAGGACCTTCTGCTTTTCCAGAGATTTTGTGCTTTTCGGAAGCCTTTTTCTACTTGTCAGTGACCTCATGCCAAATGTTTGTGTTAGCCTAGATTGCCAATCTGGATGAGGGATCCTTTTTCATCACATGAGCATAGAGTTTAGGGGGGTAGGATGAAAGACATAGGTGATTGTGTCTGTATTTTCATCATTGCTTCACTTAGTTTTGCCATCTTACAGAGTCCCCTCATGCAGCATAGGGATATGATACCGAGTTTGAGTTATTTGATCCACCACACATTTTGATTCTCTTTGTTCACTTCGCAATGGGGGAGGAGAGTCATCATTACTCCTTTTTCAGTAGGTTGCCTTGTATCGACACCGACACCTTATCTACAAGCAACCCAGAAGTGTTGAACACCTTAATGGTTGCAAGCCTCCTTGGTAGTCGTTTCGCACCTGACATGGTTGAGTATCATTAGGCCTTGATCAGGTGACTCTTGTCATGATTTGACTCCAGATCATTTTTCATTATGACAGAGTGTGTTTGTGCCTTAGGCCCCATTGTAATCATTGGTGGGTGACCTTCGCACTTCGCAGGGGCTTACCTTATTGGCCTTTGACTAAGTGACTACCTCTTTTGTGTCGACATCAACGCATCTACCACATAGAGCAGTGCACTAGTTGGCAAGTGGCAGCAATTTCAGTGTAGCAGCTTTCAGATCAGATTTTCCATTTCATGTGATTTTCAGAGGTATTCTGGTTTGAGTTTTATTGTTCGTCGGGCTTGACTCCATGGCCCAATGGACCAATTAATGGTATCAGTCAGCAGGTTTTATGATTATCAGTTATTTTTCGTCGAGCTTGACTCCATGGCCCAATGGACCAGTTACTGGTATCAATCAACGAGTTTTATGATTATCAGTTTGACTCCCTTGGCATCAGTTTTTCAACATCATTGGCATCGGATGGTTTTAGTTGCAAGCATGAGTTCTAGGTTCTCGAGACCCGCAAGGGATCCCGCCCTTGAGTCGCCATTTGTTGACCCCAAAATCTCACCCTTGAGATTTGGATGGTTAAAGGACCAATCTATCCTTTCAAGTTGGCATTCAGAGGTTATTCCTGATAGCACATGACCATCATTCAGAGGCTTTCCAGGCACATTGATTCTTGTTCTGGTCAATTAGAGGATGGGTTCTTACATAAGTTGAGTTCAGGGTTTGTTTCGGTGATTTCTGAGTTATTACAGGATGAGTTTTCAATTCCAGGTTTGAGTATGAGAGATTTGCAGCATTATGGGACACTTCTTACCCATGAGGATCTTATTGACCCCTCACATCACTTATTTAACAGCATATTCTTACTCCTTGTCAAATTCTGCTTCCAATGAGTATAAACCTGGTGGTATTTGGACAACTTTGTTTTTTGGTGATGAGGTGGCACAGGTGATGTTGTGGCAAGGTGAGGTGGCGACCAATGTGGGGCCCACACGCTTAAATTTGGGCCCTTTTCCTCCTAAAACTGGGCCCACTAAGTCGACCAACACTTGCTAAATAAAAACTGGACAAAGCAAAGAAGTTTCCCAAAGTCATAAAGCGTTCTAAAAGCAAGTCAAAAGTCAAACTGGGCGAGTTGTCTACTTTTTGCTTTTAGCTTTTAGCTTTCCATTTTTAGCTTTCATCTTTTTCCTTTTCCCAGCTTTCCCCTTTTCCTGCTTTAGCTTTTGCTTTTAGTTTTCCACTTTTTCCTTTTTCCCTTTTCCTTCCCCTCTTTCACTCATGCGACCTAACTTTCCCTCATTCCCTTAACCTAGGCAACCTATTTCCCTCCATGAGGTTCGCCCTTCTTACCTTTTTGGCCATAACTTCCTCATACCTAAGCAGTTTTGACCCATTCGGCCTCCATTCTTCTCCAGATAACCCCCACATTTGACCAGATGGCTTGGGAAAGGTTCACTCAGCCAATTTTAGCAGGCATTCATGCAGTGACACATGGCAAGTGGACAGATTGACACTTGGGCGAGGAATACTGGCTAGCTTTTTGCCCAGTTTGGAAACATCAAGGCTAATTCTTCATGCATTTAGCTATATATGCAACATTCTTCCATAATTGACAGGTTGATCACTCTATTGCAGGAGCATTACTACTCTCTCATTCTATTCTATCTCTCATTCTAGCTTTGGATTCTCAGTTTCTTGGAGATCATTGTAACAGTTCTTGGCTTTTCTCTGTGATGGAGCCATTCCTCTGATTTGACATGAATAAAGAGTCTTATTTGTTGATTTTGGCCTAGATTCTTGTTGTTGCATTGGATTTCTAACTAATTGCAGGTGTTTGAAGCTCATCCTTCACTGGGGGTTGATTTGGCACCTTTGAAGCGCTCTTCCTTCTTGATTTACTTTCTTTTTGCATTCTAATGGTTCGCTCTACTTAGGATTTTCCACCAAAATTCATCTAAAATCAATTTTTATGCAAGTTTTGGGTGAAGTTATCTAACCCTCATCCCAAAACCATCTTGTGCTTGTTTGATTTGTGTTTTGGCAAGTCAAATCTCATCCATCAAGCAGCACACCCTAGGGTAGCCTCCCTGTGGTTGGCACGCACCAGCCCAAAACGAGAGGTGTGACATCAATTGTGACCATAGGATCCACCCCGAAATTAAGCCTAGTTTGATTCCCTCAAACTAGGCTAGCTTTTTGCCCAATTTGGAAACATCAAGGCAAATTCTTCATGCATTTAGCTATATATGCAACATTCTTCCACAATTGATAGGTTGATCACTCTATTGCAGGAGCATTACTACTCTCTCATTCTCGCTTTGGATTCTCAGTTTCTTGGAGATCATTGTAACAATTCTTGGCTTTTCTCTGTGATGGAGCCATTCCTCTGATATGACATGAATAAAGAATCTTATTTGTTGAGTTTGGCCTAGATTCTTGTTGTTGCATTGGATTTCTAACTAATTGCAGGTGTTTGAAGCTCATCCTTCACTGGGGGTCGATTTGGCACCTTTGAAGCGCTCTTCCTTCTTGATTTACTTTCTTTTTGCATTCTAATGGTTCGCTCTACTTAGGATTTTCCACCAAAATTCATCTAAAATCAATTTTTATGCAAGTTTTGGGTGAGGTTATCTAACCCTCATCCCAAAACCATCTTGTGCTTGTTTGATTTGTGTTTTGCAAGTCAAATCTCATCCATCAAGCAGCACACCCTAGGGTAGCCTCCCTGTGGTTGGCACGCACCATCCCAAAATGAGAGGTGTGACATCAATTGTGACCATAGGATCCACCCCGAAATTAAGCCTAGTTTGATTCCCTCAATCTACAACTGACCTAAAGCCTAGGGTGTCAGATTTAGCCTTAACAGGCCTTAGCAAAAATGTACCCTTCACTCAAACCAAAATCATTGATTAAGCATGTTAATCTTTTTCTACCATATTATAAGGCTTGGGTTAGGCAGTTTCATCAAAATAGGGTGGTGTTGGCTGATGTCCCTAGAGGATCGAGGTAGAGGGCAAAGATTAGACAAGAGGAAAAGAGTGATACTAATGATGAGGATCCCAATATAAGTGATGGTGGAACATTGCTTGTCATTTATGTTTAGCATTTAAATGTTCTTGCTCATTTAGTCATAATGCGTTCTTTAAAAATTTCAATATTTTTTTGGAATCATGGTTTGGAATCTTTAAAATATAATTTTTTCATTAAAATTTAAATATTTTATGTATTTTTTAGTAAACTGAGTCACTGAAATCAGATTGGTTCGAGTCAATCTAAGTTCGAGTTTTAAAACATTGGATTGAGCTCAAAGGATACTGTGACCATTTTCCATCAAGCAAACAAGGGGAAATCAGTTGTTTTCGTTGCCATGATTCATCTCATGAGATACATTTATTTTTGTTTGGATGTGATTTTGTATTATCCTGTCAACACTTATGACTCGGGATAAATATCATATTTCAGTATCGATGTCTAATGTACTGCTTGACATCTTATATATCAGTTTTATTTTCATACTTATGTAACAATGTGTGTGTTTGATGTTGATGTTGCTTTAGAAATTCAAAAAAATTGAAAAACAAATGATAAATTTTGTATTTTTTCAAGTTTCCCAATAATTTCCAATATTTTCCCCAATATTGTCGATAAGTTATAGTCCGGGCCCCCGGTGATAAATTCCCGATAACGATAAATGTAGCATTGCTTATGACAACTAAAGCACTTGATTTTACTCCCCAAGTCCTCCTTTCCTGGTTGTGAGGTTCACTCCTCATTCTTTCCCTTACCTTTGCTAGGTCCTTTACCTCTGCCCTTATTTGACTAACTAAATAGAGTTAGGTTCTCATAACCATCCTTCTTGCTGACCTTTGACTCCATCCGAGTCTCCTCCTAGATATGGTCATTCCAAAGCCTCTCAAAGTCAAGAAAGTTTTCCCGTGCAAATACCTTTGACAAATGGTTCCAACTTCCCATGAAGCGAGGCATCCATTTAGTGCCATGTTCACTAACTCCACATCTTCAACCTTCTTCCCAACTGCTGCAAGTTGATCACGAATCTGTGTAATCTTCATAAGGTAACTGGTGACTGTGTCTGATCTAGTCATCACTATGAATCTGAGTTTGTTCCACAATATCATCTTCTTGTTTATGCTCTGACTCTGGTAGAGATTAACCAAGGCATCGAACATCTCCTTCGTTGTTTTCTTCTCGAATACACGAGGGATCAAATGATCCTTTGTGGCATCCAAGATCATCCACTTGGCTTTCACTTCTCTCTTGTTGTAAGCTACCAACTCTTGTGGATTTGTACGTGGAGTAGCAACATTCTTGATAATATCCCAGAGATCATTCTCTTTTAGTAAGAGTGTAACCCTCACCTTCCATGATAAGAAATTCGAGGCACCATGTAATATGTCCTCAAACATGAGGCTAGTTGATACCATCTCTGAGATCTATTGCACAAACTCCCAAATTTGAAAATTAATTTCGAAACTCTCTCACTATTGGTCCTTCACTGCAGTTGATTTATCACTGCAAATCCTAGAGAATCTCAATCAAATAAATAAGCTCTAATACCATGTGAAAAATCCAATCCCTAGGTGACTAAAGTCCTTATGATCTCAATCAAACAAGTAGATTGTTGAATTTAATTAACACAAAAATAAATTTCAGACCAAAGAATTAATCATACAATAGTTGGAAATCAAATAGTAGAAGCATCAAAATTTATTTCACACAACATAGGTAATTACTCCTTCGAAACTAGTTTTCCATTCCTTCGAAAAACTTACATGGAAGACTCCACAAGCTGCTTAAAAAATTGCACTGCACAGATACCAAAAAACACCTTGAACTGAGCATAACAACCTGTTGGGAGAATACGGTCTGCTATACGGCTGTACGAGTTGGTTGTACGAGCACCTGTACAGTCTTGTCCTTACGAGTGTACGGATTCATAAAGTCATGTCCGTACGACTATACGGACCTCCATATACTATACGAAACTATGTGGATCTTTGTACGGGACTGTTTGTGTTAGAATATTATAGTGAGAATAGGTTCTCTAAGTCTTAAGAACACAAAAATACTTTTAAGTTATTTCAATGAGAGAATAAGTCCCAGCCATTCATCAAGATCAGGATCCAGTGGCTGAGATTATTTCTCATCTCTTCACATGGATCAACATCAAGTATAAAAGGATATTTGGAGTTTCTATTGTATGCAAGTTGATTTGTCAAGAGGGAAGTCGATTTCCTCTAAGAAGAGTCGAGTTAGGGTCAAGGAAAAAGTGGGGCCGAGTTAGAGCCAAGACCTCATCATTTAAGAGAGATAGCATATCTCTCAAGGAGCCTGATTCTTGCAGCTAAGAATATGGTCTGGACTCTGATCCATACAAGAATTACAGCCCGATCCGCAGCAGAGAAGAGGTACGGAGGACCTGATCCGTACAGCCAGAGAGGAGTACAGAAATTGAAGTAGATTTGTACCTGCAGAAAAGTCGACTGAGGAGTGTCAAATTAATAAATCTGAGATAAGAGATCTTGTACTGATTTTTCTTGTATTTCTCTGAAAATATAAATAGAGAAAAATTTTGTTGGTTTCCTCTCACACATTGGGGTTTTCAGAATAATCTTATGTAGCTATTGTGTGTGGTTGTTCTATATAAGATCTTGTGGATTTTTCATAGCACAAAGTGTGTATTTTCTCAACTAGTTAGTCAGATTTGAAGGTTATTGTATTTGCTGGTTAATCTAAGATGTTTATGCTCTGAAAGTTTTACATGGTATCAGAGCAGGGTTATGAGCAGCCTGATTCCTATTTTGAGTTAGAATGGTAGAAGACAGTTGCAGGGCGTGCATGTCTAGCACCCAAACCAAAGATGTTTGGTATATTGATAGTGGAGCATCCAGTCACGTGACTGGTCATAAACACTATTTCAGTAATCTTGAAGAAAAAGGATTTGACTTCAAGATCCTTCTTGGGGATGACTACATATTGTCCAAAATGGATAGGAACCGTGAAGTTTGAGAGGGAGTCATCAAAGCCTCTCTATCTTTCAAGTGTTCTCTATGTCCCAGGATTAAAGAAGAATCTTGTCATAGTATCAGCCTTAGAAGACAAGGGATATGAAGTATCTTTCAAGGAGCATAGAGCTTATATAAAGCCTAAAGACATGGGAAAAGGAGTTGAACAAATCATCGGAGTAAAAAAAGACAAATTGTACAAGCTTCAATTTGACTCACACTATGCTCTAGCCAGTAGCAGTGGTAGTAGAGATTGTGAACTATGGCACAGGAGGATGGCTCATCTTGGTCATAGGGCCCTCAAAATTTTGGGCAAGATTGTGACCAGAATGCCTCCATTCAATACAGATCACCATGGAGTATGCAAGGGATGTGCTCTTGGGAGATATATAAGAGCACCATTTCCTAAGAGTGATCATCGATCCAAGGAAGTTTTGGATCTAATCCATTCTGATATTTGTGGCCCCATGTCATCTCTTTCTATAGGGGGCAAGTTCAGATGTTACACTAGCTTCATAGATGACTTCTCAATAAAAACTTGGATCTATTTTCTGAAGGGAAAAAACTCAAAATAAGTACTCAGAAGGTTTCAAGAGTTTAAGGCTCTTGCTGAGAATCAAATCGAGAAAAGGATAAAATTCATCAAATCAGATAATGGAGGAGAGTACACATCTCATGCCTTCAAAGAATTATGTGCAGGAGCTAGAATTAAGAGGGAGTTAACTATTCCTTATACTCCTCAGCAGAACGAGGTATCTGAGAGGAAAAACAGGGCTATTGTTGGGGCAGCAAAAGCAATGTTGCATGATCAGGATCTTCGAAAGTTCCTTTGGGTAGAAGCTTGCAACACTGCAGTATACCTTCAAAATCGAAGTCCTCACAGAGTATTAGGAAATATTACTCCAGAAGAAGCCTTTACATGAAAGAAACCAGACATTAGACACCTGCGTATCTTTGGGTGTGTTGTCTACTGCCATATTCCTGCAGAAAAACGGACCAAGTTGGATCCTATGGCAGAGAAAGGGATTCTTGTTGGATACAACGAAATTTCCAAAGCTTGCAAGGTGTACATTTCGTCTAACAGGAAAACAGTGGAAAGAAGGGATGTCAAATTTGAAAAAGAAAAAGCTTTCCGGAAGTCCCATCAGGAAAAAGACATTCTGGAAACAGAAGCTTCCTAGCAGAAGGAAGCATCATCTTCTCAGCCTACAAATACTTCCACTGATGTTTAGAGTGAGAAACAAGTAGAAGAACAATCAGGATCCTCCAAGAAGAGAAAACCAAAGTAGGCAGATCAGTTGTTGAAAGAAGCCAATGAACAGGTGAAAGCCCCAAAGACTTCAATCAGAACAAGTATACCTCCTCAGAGATACTCAAGATATGTTGCACTTATGAGCAATATTATTGAGTCAGAACCTACCAGCGTTGAGGAAGATTCCAAGGAGCAGGTATGGAAAGACTCCATGGTGGAAGAATATGCCTCAATAATGAAAAATGAAGTTTGCGAAATTGTGCCAAGACCAAAAGGAATGTTTGTGGTTAGCTCCAAGTGGATCTTCAAGATCAAACATGCAGCAGATGGCAACATTGAAAAATACAAGGCTAGATTTGTAGCTCGAGGGTTCTCTTAGCAGGAAGGAGTGGACTATGATGAGACCTTTGCCCCTGTAGCTCGCTATACCTCCATTCGAGCAGTGATATCTATTGCCACTCAGATGGGGTGGAAGATTCATCATATGGATGTTAAGACAGCATTCCTCAATGGAAAGATTGAGGAGGAGGTCTATTTAGAACAACCACAGGGATTTGAAGTTCATAATAGAGCAAGTCATGTCTGTCGACTAAAGAAGGCTCTTTATGGACTCAAGCAGGAACCCAGAGCGTGGTATTCCAGAATTGACAACTATCTCCAGAGTATTGGATTTGTCAAAAGTAATGCATATTCAAATCTGTACCTACTCAGAAGGAAAGGTGATATTCTCATTCTTGTTCTATATGTTGATGATCTGTTCTTGACAAGTGTAGAAACTCTAGTTACAAGTTGCAAGAAAGACTTGGCCAAAGAATTTGAGATGAAAGACTTGGGGCTCATGCATTATTTTCTTGGCTTAGAAGTATGGCAACAAGAGGGGGAAATTTTCCTTGGACAAGGAAATATACAGTTGAGATTCTCAAAAGATTTGCGATGGAGGACTACAAAACTATGACTACTCCCACGATTACAAACCTCAAGAAATTTAACACCTCTGAGTCAGAGAAGGTGAATCCTACCATCTATAAACAGTTGATCGGTTGCTTGATGTATTTGGTCAACACTAGACCCGATATCTATTTTGTTGTCAACACTCTCAATTAGCACATGGTGGACCCCAGGAGAGTGCATTAGATTGCAGCCAAAAATATCTTGAGATACTTGAAAGGTACCATAGAGCATGGTCTTTAGTATGTGCAAAGAGACCAAGTCAGTTTGGTGGGATATTCAGATTCAGATTGGGCAATAAGTGCAATTGACTAAAGAAGTACCTCCGGATGTTGCTTCAGTCTAGGATCAGGGGTGATCTCTTGGTACAGCAGGAAACAAAAGTCTGTAGCTCTGAGTTCTGCAGAGGCTGAATACATGGCAGAAGTCAAGCAAGTTGTGAAGCCCTTTGGCTTCGAAAGATACTTATTGACTTGTTTACTACAGAATTGAATCCTACCATAATTTATTGTGATAATCAGAGTTGTATCAAGCTCTCAAAGAATCCAGTCTTTCATGACCGATCTAAGCATATTGAGATTCGGTACCACTTCATCAAAGACAGAGAACAGAAAGGGGCAGTAAAGCTCCAGTACGTCTCTACAAATGAACAAGTTGCGGATATTCTCACTAAAGGATTGTCAAAAGGGAAATTTGAATACTTCAAGGAAAAATTGGGAGTCATAGAGAACACTTTTCTCACTAAGAGGGAGTGTTAGAATATGATAGTGAGAATAGGTTCTCTAAGTCTTAAGAACACAAAAGTACTTTTAAGTTATTTCAATGAGAGAATAAGTCCCAGCCATTGATCAAAATCTGGATCCAATGGCTGAGATTATTTCTCATCTCTTCACATGGATCAACATCAAGTATAAAAGGATGTTTGGAGTTTCTATTGTATACTAGTTGATTTGTCAAGAGGGAAGTCGATTTCCTCTAAGAAGAGCCAAGTTAGGGTCAAGGAAAAAGTGAGGGGCCAAGTTAGGGCCAAGAACTCATCATTTAAGAGAGATAGCATATCTCTCAAGGAGCCCAATTTTTACAGCTGAGAATACGATCCGATCCGTACAAGAAGTACGACCCGATCCGCAGCAGAGAAGAGGTATGGACAGCCTGATCCATACAGCCAGAGACAAGTATAGCAGTTGAAGCAGATTTGTACCTGCAGAAAAGTTGACTGAGGAGGGTCGAATTAATTCAGATCTGAGATAAGAGATCTTGTACTGATTTTTCTTGTATTTCTCTGAAAATATAAATAGAGAAGAATTTTGTTGGTTTCTTCTCCCACATTGAGGTTTTCAGAAAAATCTTGTGTTACTATTGTATGTGGTTGTTCTATATGAGATCTTGTGGATTTTTCATAGCACAAAGTGTGTATTTTCTCAGCTAGTTAGTCAGATCTGAAGGTTACTGTATTTGTTGGTTAATCTAGATTCTAAGATGTTTATGCTCTGAAAGTTTTACAGTTTGCTGCCTGAAAATGCCCCTTTCCTGGCTACCTGCTCTACTTCCCTTTCTCTGTCACTCAACTTGCTCAACTGTTCTTGTGTTTGAACTCTCTATCTTGATTTGTCTTTATAGTTTTAGATGAGACCAAAACCCTAATCTATTTCTGAGATTACCCCTAGTCTAAGTCATGCATGCAAAAAATACACTTTTTAGACTCAACTACTAAAAATAAGACTTTCACTTTTTAACTAAAGTGAATTCCAAAATAAAATTTATTTTTCAAAAATAGAATTACTTTTTGAAAATAGAATTACTTTTTGAAAATAGAATTATTTTTTGAAAATTACTTTTCGAAAATATCTCGAACTTCTTGTCACATGCTCACACGGAAACTGTGCGGAAGTTCCTATCCAAGCTATAATTCTCAACATCTACAAGTCTTGAAGCTAGTCAAAATTCTTCAAACACAAAATTTGATTGTGGTTGGGGATTCAGAGAATATTATTAGGCATATGGTATTGGGCACTAATCCTCTTGATTCTAGGTTGGCTTTTGTGTTTGAAAGGTTTAGGCAAGCTATAATCCCAATCTCCAATGTGAATTTTTATCATGTTCTGCGGGAAAATAATTCCATAGCGGATCAATTCACCAATAAAGCTACTTTAGGAAAAGAGGGAGATATAGTCATTAATGGTAAGGCCTATCATCAACCCATTCCATGAATTTGAAGGATAAACCACGTAGCTCTCAAATAAATGGACACATGGCCTGTTGAAATGATGGCAGATCATATGACAATCAACTTAATGTGGAGTGACCTATCCCTCCCTGTCACATGCTTAGATTCATTCCCTCGCATGATTATGAATCATAGCACCAAATTTGGCACAAACATTATGGGATTATGGCATCGTGGATAGATTTCTCCGTGTGGTGTTCTATGTATCCAGGTTTGCGGTTCTGGCCGATCGCCTTTGGTTTGGCAATTTGGACATTGGCATAGCTCCTCCTTCTTGCTGGACTTTCGAGTAAGTGGACGTCTTCATCCCTGCCTTTTTCTATAGATTTGGAAGGTTCGTGGTTGGTTTCTGAATTCAACTTTGAAGAATACACCCCTTCTTCTTCTGGATGGGATTTGGCTGCAATTCTGGGAGATACACCTTTCTGTTCCGGGGACTCTGATTCTTTGAAGATTTTCTGGTTTACTTTAGAACCCTGGTTAGTTTTGACAGAAGTCTCTAGTATCAGTCAAGGAACCGAGTTGTTCTGTGGGTGGCTTTTATACTCAAAGGTTTTCTTCTTAGAGCAAGTGGAGTGGTTCTCTTCTAGCTCTGGTCTCAGCATTGACCATTGTATTTGTCTTTTTGGTCACACACTATATATTTCTTAAGTGTTGTGAAATTCGTAATCGCTCTTTTGGCCTGGCAGTTTTGGTATTCTAGTTTATTGTACCCAGATGTGCGGTTTGAAATTCTTCTATCCCCACATGGATTATCGAGAACTCCAAGACATCCAACGTGCATTGAGGAGGAACAAGGACCTGATTGAAGGAAATCGTAGCTTGCTTCAAACAGCACCAAAGAAAATTCAAGAGTGGGATACTAGTGTAGCCTTCCAGATTGAAATCATAATGGGGACCTTGGTGCAACAAAAATGCCAAATTAACGCAGCGGAAATAGAGTGTGCATCACTTCGAAGCATGGTGATAAATTTGATACAGGGGAGCAATCTGGAACTTCCAACTTCAGTGAATTCAAACTATGGGAAACTCATGGAGGACACTACAGTGCACCAGCTCCCAAAAAATAAAAATTTGAACATGCAGGTGATGGACCCAGTTAAGGAAGCAGCGGATGAAGCTGCCAGCAGACACGCCTTTTGCTAAGTTTGCATGTTTAACAAAGTAAAAAGGATTTCAGGCTTATTTTGTAGAAGTTATACTTTTAGGTACTTTTTGAAAATATTGTATTTGAAATTGCTTATAATGCACAGCTATATGTTGACTCTACGTTCTTTTTTGGACTGTAGTTTTCTATTAAGAAACCAAAATTTTGATGTATTTCCGCTGCAAGCTTTACTGCAACTTTTTACTTAATATATAATATCTCCCAGTTATGGTTAAAAAAAAGATATATCTTACAACAACTAGACCAGACATAACTTTTGCAGCAAAAAGAGTGCTTGGGTATATCAAAGGTGCCTCGCAGTTTGGTATTGTACTTGAGAAGAATGATAATTTCATGTTGAATGGTTTTTCAGCGGACTGGGCAGGTGATATGGACAAGAGAAAATCTACAACAGGTTACGCTTTTACTTTTGGTAGTAGAATGATTTCATGGGCAAGTAAAAAGCAAGCTTCAGTGGCTCTTTCAACAACAGAAGCAGAATACAAAGCAACAGTTGGTGCAACATGTGAAGCAGTATGGTTCCTAGGATTTTATGTGATTTGAAGCTTCCACAAATGCAGCCAACAACTTTACAATATGACAACCAAAATGTGATCAATATGACAAAGAATCCAATCTATCATTCAGAAAAAACATGTCGAAATTCACCATCATCACATCAGAGAACAAGTGCAGAACAAAAAATAGAACTGATTTACTGCAGGTCCCAAGATCAAATAGCAGACACCTTCACTAAGGCACTCAGCAAGAATAAGATCGACAGATTCCAAGAGCTGTTAACACTAATGGAAAAAGAAATAAACATTAAGACAGGGTGTCAGACATTGTAATGTTTATTTTTTCTATGGATAATAAATGTGATGTATAAGTGTAATGTTGTAATGTCATAAAGTGAGAAATAAGTCATACGTAATAAATGGCATTTAAGTTAATATTATTAATGAGATTAGGTGAGCAGTTCCTAACAAGAATGATGGAACTTGATTAATAGATATATATACAACGCCCTTGTTTGTAATTTTGAAGCTCATTGATATACCACATATCTCTCTTTCTGTCTCATTTGTCTCTGTACATATTCTCCCATACTTTAGTTGAACAATTTTCCTTCTTTGGATGAGATTTATTTGGAAAAGCCAAGTACAAAAAGCTTTTGCATGCACTTATGCATGGGCATTCCAATTTTGAACTCTATGCACCTTCATAAATACTTAATTGATTATAGAGTGTGCAGCATGTGTACAGTTCCGCCATCCACCAATCTTCTTCTCATATTATCATAGATGCTCTCTCTTGTGTTTTGTGTATGTGAATATCTTTCTTCCTTTGCTGGTATTGTGCACCTATCAGAGGCTTCTGGAAATTATCCTAGTGCGTTTATTTTGTGCCTAAAGATGAGGCTGTACGGTGCTTCATGGCTGTGCTTGAAAAGGATCAAAGATCAACTCTTAAAATTTATGTAACAAAATTCAATGCAACAGGAGGAGCTAAACCCAAGAAAACAATACCTAATGTTCTTGTAGTTTCCCGAGAGATAGCATTCTGATCTCAGATATTCCATGATTTAGACAAATAATTACTATGGCGTTGTGCCTTCGAGAAAGAAAAACAAAGTTTGTTACAAAGTACTGCACCCTTCTCCCACCTTTTCACTATATGACTAGGCATTTCATAGCTAGGCCCTTTTCACTATATGACTAGGCATTTCATAGCTAGGCCCGGAGAGCTGTGGTCTGAAATCTATCCTCTGCCTCTCTGTTTCCTTGGTCAATTCTTAGTTTACTTCATTCTAGCATTTGATTAGTCTTTGGTCAAGAACTCTCCTCTATATCTTAGAGTACTATTGTCCCGTATTTTAATCAACTGTCTTTTCTCCATTTTACAAAATTGGGATTCTTAAGTTTACTGTCAGTCCTTAAATCCTTCCATCTCACATCGATTTGAAATGAATCTAATGATTCATATAGTTAATTGTACTCATCTCGTATTGAAATTCAATTATGTACCATCTAGACTTAGGACTCAAAGACGTAAGCCTGTCATGGAGTCGAAGGGAATGATCGTATGGAAGAAGACAACCCTGCTACCCCAGGAAAATATCTCCTTAATCAAATTTTACCCTGGTGGCTGACCTCAATATTGAGGTGAAGCAAATTGTAGCAGGCTATGGGCACAACCTGATGAAAGACAATCTGGAGTTTCAGAATGCTGTTCTGTAATTAACAAGATGCTGGAACTCCTGAATGCCCATCGAGTGCACTATAGCATTCTGGAGCCAGCCCACAGTTGGAGATTCAACAGCTTCACTGCTGAGTGGAGCTAAAGGAGCTGAAGCCCCACGATTCTCACTGCAGCAGCTGATGAATGCGCAGATCTGAAGGCCACTGTACCTCCTCCCCCCTGCATGCAGCAACCTGGTATGCACTTCTCAGCAGGCATAGAGTACCAAGGCCCCAGCCTTAGCAAGCCCCACATGTAAATTCAGCCAAAGTATTCTGTGGTAATTTTGATGTTCGGTTTCTGTAATTGCCTCTGGAGCCTAGTCGGTCTATCAGTCATTCAGTATTGTTTTTCAGTTTAGGTTGATCTTGCAGTTAATGTGCTACGTAATGCATGTTTTCCACGTGTGTTTCAAGCAGCAGCTCAATTAGTTAACGGTACAGGGCAGCCTCAGGCTGCCCTGATTTTGATTTGAATAGATCAGGATCCTTTGTATGAAGCTCCACATTCCCCCTGAAAAGTATTCCAGGGGGGAGGATTTTTTAATATTTACTGTAATTTTGCTGTGAATATAATATAAATAAACTTTTTGTTCTACTAAGAACCAAAAAAGAGATGTAAGCCTGTTTGTATTGAATAGACTATCATAAGCAGCTAGACTGTGATGATCCAAATTGTAAGCAACAGGTGTCAGCTTTCCAAGTAACGGTAAGAACCCGGGTGCCCAATAAGCAAGGAGTTCCGTTTGAGCCCTGGGCTTTGCCAAATTAAAATCGAAGAAATTAGGGCTCTACCGAGCTAGATACCTTAAACCTAGAGACGTTAAAAATGGTACAAAGCCCACAAAGGTTAGGTAGAAAATGGAGTCCTTCAATCACTCCATTGACCCTATACCCGTATAAACTGCGTCCAGCACCGGGACGTAAGGCCATTAACGGTGAATCTCACATAACCACTTACCAGAATTTTAGAACTTTACGGACCTAATTAGCTATTCCCTACAGTATAACCATCCACATGCATGCCTGTTTTTTCAGCATCAACTGACGTATAACTCGTTTATCAGAAGTTTGAGCAACACACTCAATCACAGGCCGATAGTCCATAATTTAGAGAAAAAGCAGAGACTATTCAATTCTCATTTGACCGAGATGTAAATAGATGAATGGTATAATGCTTGTGAAATACTATTGCAGTTTGTGACACATTACATGCAGGGGATGAGCTGCTGAGAGCAAACACTATCTGCGTATGAAAGAAATTGGGAAGTGTACACTTACTATCCAGGAAGAACAGCAGGAACAGAAGGAGGAACTCGTTCCAAAAGCACGCTTACCACCTCATCGGCCATGAGGCTTCCATACACAAATACATTGTGTGACGAGATCGTTGCAGCCATCAGATCCCTCCCTTTGAAAATATGCCTGGAGAATCTTGATGAAGAACCGTTTGCTCTTTACATGTCATCCATTGGTTTTAAGTCATCGAGCTTTCAATTTGTATACTTCAGATGTCCAAGTCAGTACGGAGACGGGCCTTTTGGAATCACGCTCAAAACAAAAGGTCCAAATGATTCAATGAATCCCAAAGAAATTCAAGCCGCATATCCCACTCGCAAGTAAAACTGTTAAAATGGGGATGGTGATAAACCAAGTATTTATGGAAGGAGCTTGTTAAGCTATATGTTCATTCTTCACAACTCCAATTTGTCTTTGTATTTTTTTAACTTTTATTTTTTAAATTGAAATAAAAATTATTATAATTTAAGTACTTATTAGACTAAGATAATTATTTATGTTGCATTGGTTTTTGTGATGGGCACACTGGACACGACTAAGATAATTATTTAGATAATTATTTATGTTGCATTGGTTTTCGGGATGGGGATGGTGGATGCGTCTTCAAGAAGGCTAGAGCACATCCCCAAATTTTTCAGGGGATGGCAGGTTGGAAACGCCAATTATATATATATATATATATATATATATATATATATTAAAATCCACCATAAACATTTGTAGTTGCTTTAAGCTTGTAAGCATAACAAGGTATACTATATACTATTATGCAGAGCCCTTACACTTGCCATTTCTGAAAAAGTTTGAGCAATTTAAAAAAGGGTCAAGTGACATTCCATCAGATCCCTGTGTCACAAGGTCGTTGCAGCGATCAGATCCCTCCCTTTGAAAATATGCCCGGAGAATCTTGATGAAGAATTGTCATCCATTGGGAGTCATCGAACTTTCAATTTGTTTACTTCAGATGTCATCCATTGGTTTTAAGTCATCGAACTTTCAATTTGTATACTTCAGATGTCCAAGTCAGTACGGAGACGAGCCTTTTGGAATCATGCTCAAAACAAAAGGTCCAAAAGAAAGAAAGAAATAAAATGATTTTAACATCCACGAGGCTAACAATAGCCTATGGGACAGACTGCCTCACACACTGATTTATGCAGTTCAACCCTTTTTATGTTCAACTTGATGATGAGCTCCCCCAATTTCTCCATTGTCCCCTCGCTGAATAAGTTATTCCAAGAGCTAGTTGTCAAGATACTTATATAGTTGTCCCTACTGTCTTTGAAGGCTTCACACTCTAAAATGAAATGTTTTTTTGTTTCCACTTTTCCGGAGGTGCAGAATACACACACCCTTTCTTCCCAAGCTTCTTTTGGTATTTTCCAACGCCTAGTTTCACAACGGAGTTGATGGGAATTGGTTCTTAATTGGGCAATAAGTATTTTGGCTCTCCAAGATATATTGGCCCCTATGTACATTTTTTGAAGATGATTGTATGTGGGGTTAAACTCTTCAATATAATACTCTTTCTTTCTCTCGAACCCTTTGTCCCAAGTTCGCTTGTGGACCCTATCAATAACAAAAGCCTTTATCTTTTTACTGTTCATAGGGCACTTGTTCAAGTGGATATCCCATTTATTAAGCCATTTAATATTTTGTCGCATCCACATCTTCTTTCTTTTGCACAATAAGTCATTGAAGATGACCTTAGGCCACCGACTGTGTTCCATTTGCTCAATTTTTTTAGATATCTTAAGAGACGCACCATAGTAATTGCTTCAATAGGAGCAGCCCCCATTTCACTCAGCATGATATCATAAGGCGCTGGACTTTTAATTTTAAACTTGTTTGTGATCAAGCGTTTTTTAATCTTCTCAATTTGCTTCCATTGTAAGTCAGATGTGTTGTTGGCCCACACTTCACAACCGTATAGAACCACCGGGATCACTAAAATCCCAAAGAGAGTTTGCATAGTCTTCCAATCCCATAGTTGATCCGGATTATTTTCGACACGAAATGAGAGCGGAGATATAATAAAGAAATGCACAGAGATATTGCAGATATTCAATAATATAATAGAAATGTATCAAAGATGCAACCATAAACAAAGATATACAGTAATACACGATTTCTATTAATCAAAGAAATGTACAGAGACTGTAAAAATACAGAGTGAAAGACTCGCTAGAATGGTGGCAGCTTATCTCTGAGAAGAGATGT
>SNQJ01S0041320.1:11271-27855 GCA_010110895.2 Picea sitchensis | reverse complement strand
TCAAAATGGCCCCGGAAGTTAAAACCTGCTAAAAATAGTAAATTGCCAAAATGGCGAGAAAACTGTTTTGAGCCATTTGGAAAAGGTGGGTGGCCACCGATATCCACTTGGATCAATAGCTCTGCTTCTCTGCACCTATTTTGAAAAGTATAGAATGTTTTCCAACCTCCCAAAGTTCTTTTCTTTCTGCAACCTTCCCAACTTAGATTTTTGTTGAAGTCAAATCCGAGGTATTTATAATCTGTCACTTCTTCAAGAGTGTTGCCTTCAAAGTAGAACTTATGTTGCTTATGTTTTCTTTTGCTAGAAAAAATTACCACTTTCGTCTTTCTAGTATTGACTTGCATCCCCACTATACTACAAAAGCGCTCAAGGGAAATTAAGTGTTCTTGCAACCCAAGAGTGGATTTAGCAATCAGAATAAGGTCATCTGCATACAAAAGAAGCCTTATCACAAAATCACCCAAAAGAGCACCATCACCCTCCTGTAAGTTTAACCAATATTCAAGTTTGTCTATATATAAACCAAAAAGGGTAGGGGACAATGGGCACCCTTGCTTGACCCCGATATCGTTCCTAAAACTTTCGGAGATACCAGCTGACATTCTGATTTTGAATTTAACCTCCTCATATAGCCTATGGATGGCTTGATCCAAAAAGGATCCAGAGAAGGTTAAGATAAATCAGAATGCACAGAAGCAACTTAGAACGCTCAGAATGCCTTTAGCAGGCAGAGAAAGGGCAAAAAATCAAAGTTCCTAAAACCCAGTGAAAATGGCATAATCTTGAAGAGCGCGTCGCAAGATTTCTAACGATGCAAATGGCTCATCAAACTGAGTTATGGATCAAAAGTTATAGGCAGTCAAAGTTCAGTCAAACTTGGTCCAAAAGGCAAAACTCAAAGTGACACGTGGCACCACTGCAAGGGTGACACGTGGAACAACTGAGTTGGCAAGATGACATGGCAAGAATGGAAGACACATGGGCAAGTTAAATGATGGCATGTGTCAGTTTCATGGGCGAATCATATTGTGACAAGTGGCAGTTTTTGTGGGCAAATTCTCTTGTGCCACGTGGCCCGATCATGGGTTGCCACGTGGCACCCCTCCAATGGAGGGTATATGGAAAAGTTTTATTGACTCCCCAAGAGTCAAACTCATGACCTCCAAACAGCCCGAAGGCCCCACACATACGGGCCAACCATTACACCATGCAACATTTCTTATTTGTAATGTGGTTTAAATATTATTTAAACTTTGAACACTATATAAGGCGCCAAAGGAAGGGGCTCAGCCTTTGGCCCAGCCCCTGTTCACATGCACTAGTGCCACATGACCATGCTATTCCGCCCGCTCAGGAGCTTAAAACCACCATCCACTATATTTAGCCTATTCTCCACCATATCCGCCTCTATTTATCACCTTTCCACTATTTTAGTGGCCGCCTGCCAGATTTGGCAGGGGGCGCCAAAGTTGTTGTAACCTTTTGCCAAAAAGAGGCAAACCCGTGGGATTCGACCCTAGGACCTCCGCCCAACAAACGACTAAGTTTAGCTACACCAACCAACATGCCAACAACTTCATTACTGCTAACCGCTTGCAGAAATGGTATAAGAAGGGGGTCTTGCCATAGTTCAGAACACACAAGAGCACAGAGAATAGGCCGAGTGCATCCGTACAGTACGGAATTGGGCAGGCTGAGTGCATATTGGGCACAATTTTCTAGATTTTGGCACATAGTTCGAGTTTTTTTAGCATTTATTGCAAAAGCAGTGGCACAAAAATCGAGGCAAGGGTGTCTTGGGGGCCGAAAAGTCTCTGATTCAGATTGAGGCGTGGAGACAATCTTTTTTAGGTTAAGCGACGCCACGAATGCAATGGTGGTGTTATTTTTCTGATCTGAGCAAAGCTTTTGTGGCTTAACTCCAGAGTGAGGTATACTTATGTGTTTTTCCCGATTCTTTTGAGGAGTTAATAAAAAGACCTACCCATTTGAGAGCAGGACTCAGAGACGTAGTCCATTAGAGACGAACTCCGTTATCAAGTTCGTTGTGTTCATATCGCATGATTATGTGTCTTTCCTTTTGAGTTTTTCCTTCTTTATGGTGTACTTTTGTTTATGCTCATTTTATGCAATTCTTTAATAAGTCACCTGATGAAAATATCTCGGATCATGGCTCTTTTCAGATGTATAGGAACCCCAAGTTCCTCCATTCTATGCCAAAGCTTGTCTCTAGGGACCGTGTCAAAAACTTTTTTGAAATAGATAAAGCAACAAAAGGCTTCCTCTTTTTTCTCCCACACTTTTTCGATGATGTGCCTTAGAGTTACATTGTGATCAATCGTTGAGTGTTTAGGTCTGAAACCTACTTTCCCTTTATCACGCTTATCCCCTTCTTCCGCCCACTTGTTGATTCTATTTTCTAGCATACTTCCAAATAAATTTGCAAACAAGGGGTTTATCATTATGGTCCTATAGTTTGAGGGATTATTGACATCCCCACTCTTGAAAAGATGTATTGCTAGGCTCGTTCTCCAATTTGTAGGGAACCCCCGTTGAATGATGTTGTTGAAAATTTTCATAATGTGAGGTGCAAGAGTTTTTGAACCCCACTTTAGATATTCTACTTGGAGTTCAACTAAATCTTTTGCTTTTCCAACACCTAACTTTTTTATACCCACCTCAATTTCTTGCACGGTGAAGAGCTTAGTAGTAGTGTTGACCAAGGGAGGGGGGTCCACCTTAGGATATTGCTCATAAAGTTGCTTTGCATACTCAAACCATTGATAGGCTGTGATATTATTTTCAGTTTGTTTCTTTCTCGTTTGAATTTCCTTCCAAAATAACTTTGGGTTATTTTCCCCCAAGAAGATTAGTTACTCCCTCCTTGAGATCATGAAATCATCTTTTTTCTTTCTTACAATTTGCTTGTAAGATTTTATGTTTATTTCTTTCTGGCTTGACTCTTTCAAAGTTTTCCTTGTTGTTTTGCATTCCTCATCAAACCAAACATTAACCGGAAAGCAGTTTGTCTCAAATTTCCTATTTTTTGCTCTTTTGCATTCTGTAAGTGCACTTTGGATTAAATTTGTTAGCTCGTGGCTATGAAGGCCCTGGGACAGAATTTTGTCCTTATTAAACAACCTCTTTAGCGTTATCTTGAAGGTGTTACAGTTTTTTTGAGTCAACATAATTTTTCCCTTTGAAGGAGGTTGTTGAATGTGTTGATTTTTAGTCCCATGTTGTTGTTGTTCAACCCAAGTTAGATTTAAATAGATCGGTTTATGATCAGATTTCAACTCCCATAGTTGTTCACCAATCAAAACTTCCTCCATTTTCTCACACAAGCCATGTGAGCAAATTGCATAGTCTACTGCACTTGCTCCATTGTAGGTATTACAGGTGAAATTTCTAGAATTCGCCCATCTAGCCAACCCATTACAAATGACTAAGTCAAATGCCCCACATAAAGTAAGCAGTTGTTCCCCAAAAAATTTGCAACTTTTGTTGTCCTCTAAAACCCTTGTCCATTGATGATTTCTTTCTTCTGTAAGCCAAATGGGGTTGCAGTCTTCCTTACAATGAAGAATACTAGCTTGTTCACATGTTGTCCTAGCATTGAAATCACCAACTATAAGGACTTCACTTAGTTGAGAGTACGTTGCAATATCGTTTTTTAAGGTTGCAAAGGGGTCTTTGTGGTCAAGGCCCCTACTTTTGTAAGTTTTTTAAACTTGTGGGGCAAAATAGCATGCTGCAATCCTGATGATGTTACCATTTTCTGATATTTTAAACCAAATGAATTGTTTATTTGAGTCTTCTCTTTCTAACTGAATGAGACGACCTTTTTTTTTCTTCACTAAGACCATGATACCCCCATATCCTTTACCATTCTCAGTTGTTTTGTTCCACACCGTCATCTTCACATACTCTTCAAACATAGGTGTCTTGCACCCTTCATGCTCATGTGTTTCCAATAGACAAATTATGTCTCTATCTTACGCAATAGGTCCTAACCTAGGTCCACGCCTCCAAGGATAACCTCTGCAATTCCAACAAACTAATCTTAAGGAAACCTGGGAATAATTTGATTGCTATTTGTTTTGGTATACAAGACTCAAAGTTGAGTCTTCATCCCTATTTGTCCATACTGGCCTTGTTGCATATTTTCCTACTAATGAAATTGTTGTCTCTTCTTGGCTACCAACTTGCTGTCTTGTTTTAGAATGAGGACCGAAAAAGGCAATAACAACTTTTCCTTTGAACAACCATGCCCTTTTTCCCTCATCCCTTGCTGCCCTGAGCTTTGACAACTCTTCCCTTCTTTCCTCTTGTTGTCTAATAGTTAAATCTTCGTCTAGAAAAAAGTGAGAGCCTCTAAAGAGTTGCTTCTTGCCTAGGAGAATTTGCTTGTCACGTATGCTTGACATGATGACTTTCATGGGCCTAGATCTCTCGCCACTAGGCTTACCCACCCTCCATGTTTGGCAAATTCGGCCTTGCCAAAGCAACTTGTCCTTCAAAAATTCACTTGCAAGATCGAGAGTACACTCATTTTTTCCATACTCTCTCACACCTTTGATAATTATGTCTGTTTATTTGCCTTGTCTTTCCTTGTTTTATCTACCTTGCATGTCGTCCCCCTGGCCGTGCATTTCTTTTTCCATATGAGCAGAGTTGCTAATGACTTGTGCCCAAGTTTTGGATTTTTTTGTAAAATCTCTTGTCTCTTCATCCCTTGCTTTCACTCCATGGGTGTATGCTTGTTCACATGTTTTCCCTTCAGCTTTGGGTGTTTTAGAATTCATCACCTCTCTAATTTCCACAACAGAATCTTCCCTGATTTTCCCGGCATCCTTCATCCCTTGCCATTCAACCTTTGCTTCCAAAAGGACTTCTTGCAACAATGACACTTGATCTATTAAAACTTTATTGTTTTCTACTAAGTCCTGATTTTCTATTGTCAATAGTTGGATTTGAAGGTCTCTCTCATGTCCTTTGACTTCCAAAACCTCCAATCTCCTCTTGGCATTTAGTAACTCTTGCACATACAGGTCAGGTGACCATGTGAGAGGTGTGTATGTGGGACTGTACAACGCATAATCACTGTTGTCTTTAGTCCTATTGTTGTTACACCTTTGCAAAAAAGGCTTGTTTGAAAGTTTATTACGGAGGACAAATTTTTTCCTTGTATGTTCCCATTTTAGACGAGCAACTCTACGTTTTAAAATACCCCGAAACTGTTTAGCATTGACCCAAACCCACTTCCCTTCTTTGCTTGAAGAGACAATTTTCACTTGACCTAAATAGTTTGTTTCACCCGAGACGGGTACCTCTTGTCCATTTTTTAAGTGTGTTGAATGTATTGTCATTGCCATAGGGGACAAGAAAAAAAACCACACAGAATAAGGAACATGACAATCCCTGCCTATTTATTGGAGACAAAGGTCTGAAAACTCGAGAGCCCACCTAAACCTCTTGCAGTCGCAGCTTTTGTGGCCCACCTCACCTCCGTAGGCGCACTCACAGTTCCATTCTTGACCAGGACGACCCACCACACCTCCGCAGGCGCACGCACAGCTCCACTCCCGACGTTGTTCTTGTTCGGGTGCTTAAAAAACCCACTCCCGACGTTATTCTTGTTCGGGTGCTTAAAAAACCCACTCCCGACGTTGTTCCTGTATCTGCCCGTGTTGATGGACGCGCACTTTATGTGAACGTTGATTCAATGAATCCCAGTGAAATTAAAGCCGTATATCCCACTCGTTGTTAATACTTGCTATAGGTTCATCCTTCACAACTCCAATCTGTCTTTGTATCTTTTTAATTTTTATTTAATTTTTATTTTTGAAATTGAAATAAAATTTATTATAATTTAATTATTTATTAGTAATTAGGATAATTATCTATGTTGCTTTGGTTTTTGGGATGGGGAACGACGGGACATGGCATTCCCTTCTCAATGGGTTTTGCAGATTTTTATGGATATGTTGAAAACCACTATAAATCACTTTGGTTCTGTAAAGAAAATAGATTCATATTTCAGATTGAGAAGGTGATTGAATAGGAATTTATTCAAACATTTAGTACCCAATGGAAGTCACTACTATCTGATTGCTTTCACAATGCTCGAGGTTGGGATGGTGGAAGCACTATAATTGAATGACTCTTGGAAACCCATGTACAATATTTAAAAGCTAAGAAGACCAGAAAAATGAGAAGAACAAGAGCAGTAACCACACAGATCAACCCTTTGAAATGTTGCATTTCTTGTTTTTTTACATGGAAGCTTTGCTTCTTGTTGAAAATACAATATTTAAATCACCAAAAACCCAAATTGAAACTCATCATACAAAACTCATGTTTTGAGTTTCAGCTAAACATATTTAGATTCAATGCAATACAAAAATAATTGAAGGCAAAAATGATCTTATTGTCCAATCAATTTCCAAAATCTGCCTAGGAGCCCATAACATCCTCAAAATCTGTCCGGAACGTCCGTGAAATCTATCTGAAATGTCTTAAGGACGACCAACAAGTCCATGAGTCCCCAATGGAGTCCTCAACAATTTGAGTAAGGGAATAGTGGGTACTCATGTTTTTTTGGGAAGACGTCCCTGTGCAACATATTAATTATTATTTAATGTTATTATGGATCAATGTAAATTGACTTATTATTATAAATCACACCATTTAAAATAACAAATTCACATTGACTCATTATCATATTGCATCATTTAAAATAACAAATTCATTAATATATTACTGATTTTATTATTTTTATTTATCTTATAATTTTTGAAACGATTTTTATGAAAATTACACCATTTAAAATAACAAATTCATTAATATATTATTGATTTTATTACCAGATTTTATAAACAAATCTTTAAAATATAAAAAATAAGATGATTAAAATATCTCGCATGTACATTGTTAATAAAAAATTATGTATTTTTTCTTTCAAATATTAAAAAAAAAATCATTAAAATGTCTCATTCATATATTGTTAAAAAATAAGGAGTTTTAGTAATATTTGTATCTATATCTATTTTGTATAAGGTGTAATATATCTATTTTGTTTAAGGTGTAATGGTACATACAAACAAAACTATAAAAATTGGAGTTTTGGCATAAGTCATTACACCTCATTATCATTGAAACTCATTATCATTGAAGGTTGAAAAACCTTTAGGCATAAGAGATACAATCAAGGTTTTTAGTAGACAATTCAGATGCAAGGCATTTTCCTTTTCCCATATCGTCTAGGGCATTTAAGACGTCTTAAAATGGCATTTTTGGCAGTTGCATTCCAAATGTTGATATTATGTCATTTGTACTAGACTCAACCTCAGCTTTAACAACTACAACAGTTCTCATACTTTTATATGATTGTGAATTCAGTGGCCCCAAAGCCTTTTGCCACAAAGGTGGAGGGTTGGTTAAAACAATATTAGGATGAGTTATGTAAAGTTGAGATGATCTTGTACTTTTGTTATGGGGTTTGTAGAGTGAAATTCAAGCATATAGAAGACAAGGCCTTTGTCCTAGAAGATAGGGCCTTTGTCCTAGATGAGGGATTTTGGTTTTGGGTATTTTAGGTTTTTTCATCAAATCAATTTTGACCTTATTCAAATGGAAATGTCAATTTTAATGTGGTTATGACTTCCAAATTTGTTCACTTGTATTTAGGTGGAAAAGGTAGATGAAAAAATTGGGAATACCTTCGATATGTAAGAAGTAGAAATAAAAACAAAGAAGAATTTACATGCACCATTTTTGTAGAACTAAACTTAAGCAAGGATATACCAAAGACTATCTAGTTGAAACTTTTAGGGAAATTGTTGATATAAATTTTAGGACTATGAAAATGTCACATTTAAATATTAGATATGACAAAAGCATAAACACACCATTAAACTTTTCCCTTTAAAATTTTCCTTAGGTGATACAAGATATAAAGTAGATGATTTTGGGATGTAAGAGACTCTCTACATGTTGGAAGTTCTAAAGGCATCAGTGGTGGAACTAGGTTCAAATGGTTTCAACCTCCTTTAGTGCTTAGGGAGAACATGGAATCCTTTTCTATCCCACCAAGTATTGTGTGAAAACTCATAATGATAGCTGGTAGATATCTTTCATGGTAATAAGTTATTTGGAGAGGCTTCGAATGAGGCAAATCCTAATATATAAGATAACCATCGAGAAAAAGAAAAAGTTAAGGAGGACCCTTCTTGCCCGAAAAGAATATGAAACTTTGAAGAATTTTTGGTTACTTAACTTATTACTTTATATGGCTCATAATTCCTTATCAATTCCTCACAATTAAAAAAGAAATAGTCGTCAAATGTGTTTTAGTATTTACCAATTGGTGTAACAAACTTGCCAAAACAATTGATGATTTTAAGGATGAAAGTAATAGATTCTGACTTGTTTGATTTGTTGAAGTTGATTCCTCTTAAGCAAATGAGAGAAGCACCTTTGTGTTAAAAAAAATTGAAAAGCAATCATGTATCATCAACCTAAATCTATCTTAATTGTGGATCTATCAAGTGTTGAGTAGGATTAAATCATTCGAGTTGTAAGCCTTTTTATGGTGTATAAATTTGTGTAAAGGTTACATCTTAGGGGATTCGATCCCTCTAAAGGTTTGATAGATTGAGGTTAGGATAGATTCAGATTGATTATTATTATTATTATTTATTTAATGTGAAAAAATGGCATAATGTCAACGTTACACTCATTCATGACGCATCTCCCATGTACTAGAATGTAGATTTTGCCTCTTAGTGCAATAAGGAAGAAAGACAAAGTGATAGCTACAAGGTGCATGCAACATACCCAACATTGTTTTCAATAGAGTTTATAGTGTGTTGCACCTTTACTTCATTAGGCTTGTTCAAGTTGGTCCTTTGCACACTATTGGGATCATTGTGTGCAAATTGTATTTGTTTTACGACTTTAAAAATAATTTCATCTATATATTCATCATCTTTGTTTGTCAACTCCCTTTAAAGCGAGTAATATTGCAAATGTTACTACTCACTATGTAACATCCCCATTTTCAAACCCCAAACTAGCAATGTATAATGTAAATGTAATGTATGGCCGAGAGAAAAAGCAATGTAATATGTAAATGATGTAAATTGAATATAATGAATAAAATGTATCACCAACTGCAGTTGGACACGGACGAAGATTTGGGGGCTAAGTATCCACGAGAGAGGCAAGGATTCTAGGGGGAGAGTTTACCCATGTTTATTAAACCCAATCCATTTCTTTCTAAATTATCCTTACCATGAACCTTCCATTAGTTGTTGAGTGTTGTAGAGCCCAATCATTGAATTCATGTAAGAGGGTGGTGTGAGAGTCACATCCCATAGTTATTGAGAGCTTGGGGGCCGAGTACAATCATCTTAGGGAAGAGTGTTAGTCAAGCAAGCAAGAGAAAGAGAGAAAATTTGTATGGGTAGGGACCATAATTATTACTAAAACTCCTTATTTTTTAACAATATATGAATTCACTGAGTTTTAAGGTAGTTTTTGTGGGCAAGTTTGGCACTTGTTTGGAGCTTAAAATTCACGGAGAAAGAGGTTGTGTGCATGGGAGTAACATGTTGTTTGAAATCCGCCAAGGAAGCATGTGTTTTGTTGTTAGGTGAATCTATGTTGCAGATATAGAATTCCTAGGGTCCCAACAAGTAGAATTCATGTCCAACATATGTTGGAAGCTCTGGAGGGGAGTGGAAAGGCTTGAGGGACTGTAAGCAATGAAGGGGGGTTCCATCCCTTGGGTTGTGTAGGTTGAGGGGAAGATAGCTAATGGCCTGGAATTTGTTTTGAGAATTGACTGTTGAGAGGGGGACATTGGCTAGCCTTAAGGACCACCATCTATTGTGGATTCATAGCCCCAACTTGGGGGTGGGTTGTTGTTGAGATCTGGAATAGTAAGCATACGGTTGGGAGGAACGTTCGTCCTCTGCAATGAGTTGCACATTTTATAAGATAAATGTTCTATTTGTTGTGTTTATTCATGTATAATATTGATATAATTGTTGTGCAATTTACTCTGAGATACATTTGGTTATTATTGCTTGTTGTGAGCAAAATGACGCATTCAAATATCTATTTAAGTGGTTGAATATTGTTGTATGCATTTATTTGTTGCACTGCATAGTTAAGAAATTGCATTTATGTTTTTAATTAGCATGGTCCATTGTGTAATCTTGAATGTCATGTTGTGTATGTTATTTACGCATTTAGAATCGATATCATAAATTTTGTTTGGGTCATTTTAGCAAGTGACGTGACCTAGTTGGGGGCTGGGTATGTTAGAGAGTGGTATCAGATCTTAAGTTCAACACTGGACCCGTATGGGCCAAGAACTAGTGCGAATTTATGCAAATTTATTGTCACAGATTTTGAGATCGCGTTCGATCTTGAGATCGACGACCTAGGTTCATTTTTATAAATTAAAAATTTTATAAGGATTTCAGAGGTTGCTAAGGTCTAGAAAATCAATGGCCATGATTCATTTTCGACCATTTGGAAAAAGGATCAAATTGATGACCAAAATTCATTTTCAGTTGTTTAAAAAATGGATCAAATCAACGGTCTGGATTCATTTTCAATTGTTGGGAGGTTGGGGCCGATCAACGACCAATATTCAATTCAGAGGTTTGCGAAGTGGAGCAGATTGACAATCGACGTAATTTAGAATAATAGATCGACAACCCAGATTAATCGGAGATTGGTTGAAATTTTTCTAAGTGTTGGAGTTGGCCAAAGGAAATCGTCGATGGTCGAGTCATGCAGATTGGGAAAGTGTTTTGATCGCCAATGGAAATCATCGATGGTCGATGGTCGAGAGTCAGCCAATTCTACGAGGTGTTAGTGTGTCCAAAGGAAATCACCAATGGTCAATGGTTGGGTGTCAGCCAATTCAATGAAGTGTTTCGATCGAGCAAGAGAAATTGTCGATGGTCGATGGTTGATGGTCACATGTCGGTCGATTCGATGAGGTGTTCGAGTTGTCCAAGAGAAATTGTCGATGGTCAATGGAGAAAAGAGGGTGATGATGTGTCATTCCATGTTAGCATCCACGTGTCATGCCATGTCATCATGATGCCATGTTATAGTCTACGTGTCATTCTATGTCAACATCCACGTGTGATGCCACGTCAGCAGTTGCCACATCATCCAGTAGGGCTGGTCAATGGCCAATGGTCGATGGTCGGGTCGGCTGAACTGGAGAAGTGTTTCATCAGTCGACGATCAATGGCCAACAATCAGGTTGGTCAGTTTAACAAGGTATTGCAATTGTTTTCCAAGAGAAATGACCGACGGTCGATGTCCGATGATCGAGCATTGGGGAGATTTGTTGACAACTTTGGATTGGAAGTGAGAATCATCGATCAGCCAATAACCGATGGAGCTCGGATCAATGGCTCATATTTGACCCGAATTGAGATAAACGGACAAGATTTAAAGGGGTTGTTATTACAGTAAAGCAGTCAATTTTATATGAAAATTTCTAAATTTTTCATATTTTTGAAAGTCATGAACTTGCGGGGCGATTTTGAGGTCCTAAACGACATTTTTAGGAAATTAAGACCCACATACACAAAGTGTACCAAGGCTTGGTACACTGTGTCTCTGCAACTTAAATAAAAGAAATCAGAGAGAGCTATCCAATGAGCTACTTTCGACGCAAAACAGAGCTCATATGAGAAAATTACAGCTGAAACAATTAAGGGAAAATTTTGGTGTCATATTACTTCCAAAGAGAATAACTCCTTGCTCAAAAGTTCATTTGGGGCTTAGGAGTAGTCTATGGAAATATTATGAACCATAAAACACAACCATGGAGCCATATTTAGAATTTGGGTTTATAAAAATGCATAGAAAGAGAAATAAGATACATGTAGCACACAAGGATAAAAGGGGAAAAATAGTCAAAACTTCTTCAAACCATAACTTTCAGCTCGAAGGTCCGATTTGAGCAAATGAGTAGCCATTGGAAAGGTCTTTGGAAGGAGACGACATCTGTCCACCTATAAATTTGAATTGGGTGCTAAAACTTTCTCATGAGTAATAAAGATATTTTTGTAATAGTAAGTGAGTAGAAAATTACAACTTGTGGATGTTGTAACTTTTCGCTCAGAACTCAGAATGAGGCATGAGTATAGCCATTAGAGAGATATGTCAGGGAATAATGTATTTAAGGCATCAAATTTTGAATTGGTGCATTGTGTTCTTCATAAATTGATTTGAATAAAAACTTGTAATCTAATTAATAAATATTTTGCGATATGCTTAATTTTAACAACGATTATTGCATGTACATTCTTGCAGAATTAGAGATACAGAAAAGAAGAATTCAGTTCCTATATGAGAACTAGAGATATGGAGGATGCTCAAGGGTCCTACAACCAAGAAGAAGAAATCAAAGGTCTACATTTCATCATGGGTAATGTTGAGAGCGAGTCTAATGGAAGAAGAGATAGGCATGAGCCTGTAACTATGAGAAGCTTGCAAAGAGAGGTGTAGAGATATAGGGTTGATGATGAAAAGATTATGAAATCTTAGGAGGAGATACTACAAATATTGAATATTCCTCAAAATAAAGTCAACAAATATTCTGGCACAAAGTAGGAAGGCAAGTGGAAGCATCTAGATCTCATGATAGGAGAGCTTATCATGGAGGGTCTAGACAATCAAGGGATATTAGCAGGCATCATCATCATCATTCCCCAAGGCACTAAACTAGAAGAGAATATGCATGTTCAAGGTTGGAAATCAATCCAAGTATGTCTCATGTCAGACATCAAAGAAGGAGACATGGATCAAACAACGTGCAAGGGGAGCTTAGGAAGATCAAACCACCATATTTTATGGAGAAAACAAGAAAGGAGAAGATGTAGAAGCATGGTTGTTGGGAATGAGAAAATATTTCCAGTTACATGATCCTCATCGAATGCAGAAGCCATAATTTCAATCTACCACCTTCAAGGAAAGACATTTATCTGGTGGGATTGGTTGAAGCAAGTTAAGCACCTTAATGAGAAAAGAATTTCTTAGAAGCAGTTCAAGAAATATTTTAAGCAACAATAATTGTTAAAGCAATGTTATGACAAGAAGATGCAATATTTATTTGAACTCGAACTTGGGAACATGACTATGGATGAATATGAGAAAAATTTCTTGGAAATTCTCATGTATGTGAGCTTCATCGGAGATGAGAAGGTCAAAATTCATAGGTTCCTAAGTGGACTTCCATCCTTCTACAAGGATATAATTTAGTTTGATGAGCCTAAGAATTTATAAGAAGCCATAAGAAAGGCCAAGTATTTGTATGAGCATAGCAGAGGAAGGCTATATTTCCAAAGGGCCTCGTATGAAAAGAAGAAAGGAAAGATGGATCAAAGGAAGAAAGGATTAAATCCACCTTTCATAAGGAATAGTTCTCAAGCACAACAGCAAGGGCACCCATCTCAAGGTGATCAGAAAATGACAAAGTCCTTGGGAAAGAGGCCAAGACAATAGCCTATAAAGTGTTGGGGATGTGAAGGAGATCACATGTATAAATATTTTCCTCACCGAGGAGATAAGATGAATACTATGCATATCATCAAGAAAGAGGAGACAATAGAGGATGTGGGGAAAATCATGCCAAGGATCTATGTAGCCTTGGACAATAGACAAGTAGACTATCAATCTCACATGATTAAAGTGGAAGGTAAGATTGATAATCATCCCATAACTATTTTGATTGATTATGGAGCTAGTCATAACTATATAGATCCAAATCTAGTTGAAATACTTAATTTGAATAAATGTAAGCATGAAAAGTCTTGGTTAGTTCAACTAGATACTGGAACCAAGAGAAGAATTAATGAGCTTGTTAAAGAATGCCCTATAAACATGAATGGAACTAACACTAAGGGATATTTGAACATCATACTGATTGGGTCTTATGATTGTTTGATTGGTATGGATTGGATAGAAAAACATCGTGTTGTTTTAGATTGTTATAACAAAGTTTTCACATATCTTGATGAGGAAGGGAACTCCAAGACAATGTGAGGTATTCCAAGGCCTATATCTATCTGAGAGATTTCAACATTGCAGTTGAAAAGAAGTTTTAGAAAAGGGTACCAGATATATGTAGCCCATATGGAAGAGCCAATGAAGGATAAAGACCCAAGTATTGAATATTATCTTGTCTTGAAGGAGTTTGAAGGTGTGTTTGAGGAGTTTCCAGGATTGCCACCGAAGAGTGATATAGATTTCTCTATTGACTTAATTCCTGGAGTTGCCCCAATATCTAAGACTCCCTATAGAATGAGTATGCTAGAGCTAAAAGAGTAGCAAATGCAGCTAGAAGAGTTGTTAAAGAAAGGGTACATACATCCAAGTGTTTCCCCTTGGGGTGCCCTAGTTCTTTTTGTAAAAAAAAGAAGATGGAACACTGAGGTTATGTATTGTGCCAAGGATTGACGATATCTTTGATTAGGTTAAAGGAGAAACAGTGTTCTCCAAGATTGACTTAAGGTCTGGTTATCGTCAAGTTAGAACCAAATAAGAAGATACCATCAAAACAACCTTTCAGACAAGGTATGGACATTATGAATTTGTAGTGGTGCCTTTTGGGTTGACAAACATGCCTGCTACATTTATGTGTTTGATGAATGAGGTCTTTAGATATTTTCTGGACAAGATTGTCATTGTAGTCTTGGATGATATTGTAACATATCCACTACCTAAATCAAACTTTTTCGTTTAGTTCTCGACAATGAGAATCCCCGAAGCTTGCATCAGCGAAATGCCAACCTTGAACAACAGGTCTTTCATTCGCCTATACGGCTCTCTACACCTAATCATGGTCTTCCCTGATGACAATTTCAGGTTTTCGGGGTTTTGTCCTTTCTAATGTCGAGGGTTCCTATGCCCTCGATTCTCCGATCTCCGACGAGCTCTCTCCCGGCCTTAGCCCCTCCAGCTATGGCCTGGTCCACACGACCATGCTCATGAGACCGCAGCCTTATATTTTTCTTTTCATCGGGGTTTGGGCTTTCTAATGCCAAAATGCATATGCCCTTTGGATCCGCGATCCTCCGATTCCCGACGCACTCCAACTTCCACTAGTCCCCTTGGGCTAGTCTTTTGGGTCCATACGACCTCCCTCTATGTGACTGCAGCCATACCTCCTCATCGGGGTTTTGACACTCATGATGTCCCAACAATTTGGTTCACCGATCCCCAAATCTCGATACGCTCCTCTGCTGCCTTAGCCTCCCGGGCTAAGTCTTTAGTCCACGTGACCTCTATCTCACAAGACTGCAGCCTTGTCCCCCATCGGGGTTTCAAACTTTCCAATGTCGAAATGCAAACGTCCCCAGGACTCGCGATTCCTCGAGTCCCGACGCGTCCTTTACGTGCTATCTCTCATGGCTAGGCTCCTAGCTCACATGACCACGATCCCCATGACCGCAGTCTTATCCCTTGTCGGGGCTACGAGGTTTTCAATGCCAAAATGTATGGGCTCACGGGATTCCCGATCCTTCGAATCCCGTCTTCCCGCTATGCTGACAGCTGGCCCTCATAATGGCACTTCCTACTTCTCTAATATACTGACAGCTGGCTCCCACTCATCGGGGTTTCGAGTGTCGCGATTCCAAATGCATAAACAAATTGTCATCAGGATTCCCGATATCCCGATGACACAAACGCCGATCAACAAATTCCTATCGGGACCTTCCCGATGGCGCCGATTGCTGCCACGCGTCCTCCTCTGATGTACGGTCCCGATCCCTCCGGGTTTTCGAGACTTGCGATGTCCCAATTCTTACGGCCTCAGGAACCCCGATTTCCTAATGCCGAATATCCCGACTCTCTACGGATTTTCTGACACCTGTCTCCCCAAATGGACAGTTCAGATCTTGCCGGGGTTTTCACTTCAAACTTCCCCGAACTCCTGCCCACGGGAATGTCGATATCCCGAATCCCGATAGCATACCTCGATCTCCGCCACGTGTATCCTCAAACGAACGGTCCAGATCTTCTCGGCGTTTCGAGACTTCTGATGTCCTGGATGCCTTGTCCCTAGGACTCGCAAAATGCCGGACTCCGACTCCCTGCGGATCTCTGACACGCGTCCCAAGTGGATGGACGGTTCAGATCACTCCTCACATTTTCGAGACTTGAAGTGTTTCAATTTTCTTGTTCTCGAGAATCCCGATATGCCGATGGCTAGGATCTCGATGGTAACCCTCAGATATCTCCGGTCCGATCCGACGAATGACGGGTAATTGGACCAAGATCTAACGGTCTAGATCCGTCCTTCCTGCGCACACTCCAGAGACTAAAATCCGAGCACCTTAACCCGATCCAACGGCCGATGGGATTTCTGATGAGATCCAACGGCTCAGATTGTCCCACCTTGTGTATTCTTCCACTACTTCATGGATGTGGAAAGATCAATGGTCCAAAAGTTCTCCGGGGTCTTGGGATCTACGATCCCGATCTCCTCGTTGTTCACGAAGATAGAGGGAAAAAGGGGCAAGGTATGTAACGTCCTCATTA
>SNQJ01S0041319.1:97330-115956 GCA_010110895.2 Picea sitchensis | reverse complement strand
TAATCCTTCTGAAGCTTTGATACTTGACAGATTCTGATTATACAAGGATTGAAACTTCTCCATCTCTTTACTAGTTTTCACTACTTCTTGTTCTAATGCTTCACATCTTGCCTTCTTTTCTGATAACTGTCATTTCAGAATGTCTTCGATTTTCTTTGCCTCTTCTAATTCTAATTTTAGTAGGACAATGTCTTCATTAGGTTCTTTACTGTCTTTCTCGAACTGTATCAACAATTGTCTTTGCTTTCTGTTCTTGATTCTTAGTCTGTCAATCTCTTCCAATGCACTGATCAATTCTCCTTCCATGTCAACCACAACTTCTTCTTCATTAACATCACTCCCTGTGTTGTTACTATCATAATCCTCTTTTTCCATAAGTATGAAGTCATTTAGTTTATCTTCAATAGATGAGTCATTGTCTTCATCATCTGAAGGATCATCATCATTTTTTATGCAAAGACTTTTCTTCTTAAATTTATTCTCTTTAAAGAAATTTCCGTGTTTGTACTTCTCCTCATCATCACATGTCTGATCCTTTCCTTTGTGGGGACATTTATTTTCAAAATGACCTATCCTACCATAGTTGAAACATTTGAAAGGCAGTTTACCTTTGTATTTTCCTGATCCCTTCTTCAGTCTCTTCACAAATTTTTCTTCAATTTCATCGGTCTCAGAATCCTCATTCTTGTCTACCTTAAATGATTCTTCTCTGGAGGTGGGTTTATCTTTAACTATTCTCATTTCATATGCAGTCAATGTACCTAGAAGTTGATCAAACTCCAAGGTTTTTAGATCATTTAGTTATTCTATAATAGAGACCTTCGGATTGAACCTATCTGGGAGAGATCTCAAGATTTTTTGAACTAAAGAAGGTTCCTCAATTGTTTCACCAAGTGCTTTCATTGCATTTACCATTTCTTCTACTCTCATATTTTTTTTCCCAATAGTTTCATCTTCTTTCATCTTCAGTTGTTCAAACTGCATTCTGTAGGTTTGAAGCTTGGCATCCTTTACCTTCTCATTACCTTCATAACTGTTAATGTGTTTGTCCCACATTTCTTTGGCAGTTCCTAGGTGCATAACTTTTACGAATTTTGCTTCTGCAAGCCCACTCAAGATAACATTCATATCCTTAGCATTGAAGCTAAAATATAGCTTGTCATCCTTATTAGCTAGTACAACTGGCTTTACATAACCAATGTCTACCACATCCCATACATCTGCACCTAAAGCCATTATGTAGGTTCTCATTCTAACATTCCAGAAGGCAAAGTTTATTCCATTGACCAGAGGGGTCTTATTGGTTGAATTTCCTTCATGGCTTGACATGTTTAAGCTCTATGATATGCCCTTAGATAAAAGGGGCCGACTCTGATACCAATTGTTAGACAAATGAGAGGGGGGGTGAATAAGTTGTTACCGTGCTTAAACAATTATGCTTATTTTAACTCTTTACAAAGCACTCAATGATAATCACAATAATTCATGGAAATAAGTAATAGCACATTCAACACCAGTCACACATATGAGATACACAGTGATGGATATTTCCTGAGGAAACCCATAAGGGGTAAAAACCTCTTCTTCTTTATATGATAAGTAATCTTTACATTCTTTAAATTATCATACATATGAGCACCAACTCATAATGAGGTTGCAACCTCTGTTTTGCAAGTTTCTACTTGCTAAGAGCACCAACTCTCTGGTTTCTCTAGAACCAACTAGAAGGAAGCACCAACTCCTTGGTCTCTCTAGCACCAACTAGAGGGAAGCACCAACTCCCCGGTGTTCCAGCACCAACTGGATGGAAGCACCAACTTCCAATCATACAAGCACCAACCTGTAAAACATAGAACAACAATTCTCCCTTGCACAACCCTGCCACCCTGGTTTCTCTGGCTGCAACCAGATGGAAGCTACAACTCCCTTTGTTCAAACACCCACTTGAACCTCTGAGGACAACAGTCCTCCATAGCACCTCCCTTCCACCCTAAAATATAAATCTTTTCTAGTGAACCTTATCATAGTGATACAATATTTATCATTGGCTTACCAGGCTTATCACTATTCTACTATGCTGCTTTGCTCTCTTGTATCAGTGTCTCTCTATCTGCATCTTCCTAGGATTTATGACCTTTTGTTTTTCTCTACAGGAGCACCTCAACCTTCCTTTAGTGTCTCACTGTCTTGCTGCACCCTTCCTTTCTCTTTCTTTGCTTCTGCCTTTCATGCTATGTGCCCCAACTCCATGCCATGCACCATTCCTCTTCACGCCATTTCAGTTGCTGCACCCTCCTCCTTCTACACTCCTGAATCCTTCACAACAACAACTGCCCATCTCTTCTTTGTTATGCGTACTTATAGTCCTTGTGCACCTTTTGCATGCTCTCTCCCATGCTTTTGCATGCTGTCTCTATGTCAAGTGCTCTGCCTGATCATCATGACACCTCTTTAGCTTCTCTGGCAGTTAGATCTCTCTGTCAATTGTCTCTACGAACAATCTTCATTCCACTGGTAGATTCCTTGAGACTCTTCATCTTCTTTGACAATCACTCAGAAGTCTCTTCGAGTCCTCTGGTAGAAACTGTCAGTCGTTTCTAGTGGTTACACTCTAAAGTGCAACAGTAGCCCTCCGATCTTATTTAAATTCATCTACACCGTTGAATTGACTTCATTGAATTTTACGCTCATTTCGCCGTTTCAACATTTCGACATTCGACAATTTGGCATTCGTGTGATCAAGTGTCTCTACAATCCAAGTCACTTAACCTGAAACTCCGAAATGGAGCTTGTCGCTTCGAAATTTTCCCTACAACTCTTCGATGATGTGACCACCATCGGTGATCGAGCATTTATCTATAAAGTGCTTTCGCGATTTCTCAATTCAGGATTTCAGCATCCTTGATGTGAAGATTTCTTTACACTCCATGTCCCGATCCCTAAAACTCTGAAATGGAGCTTGCCGATTCGAGCTCTTCTCTACAACTGTTCGATCTCCAGATAAATGGTCCACAATTTGTGATGATCGAACGATTATCCTCTGCCCCGCGACTTCATCCTTTGGGACTTTGGGGGAGTCATGGAGTTAAAACTCCTGAAGCAAAAACTCTCGAAGTGAGGTCAGTCTTGTGTCACTCGATGACGTGTCATGACCCGAGTAGCTACCATGTGTCACTCAGAATTGTGATTTCCAGTGGCCTGAAATGCGATATCAACTTGACACTTTTCATTGTCTGATCGTGCCACATGTCATTGTCTTCCACTTGTCCTTTCTGATGTGGTCTACCACATTCACCTCCTGGAACTGTCGGCCCAGATCACTTCGCGATTTCGTGTTTCGTGACTTCAGGACTCTTGTAGTAAGAGTTCTTGACATCCCCAACTCCCGGTATCTGAAATCGTCCTCCTTCTTCCGATATTTCGACGTTTCACAGTTCGCGATTCCGGGACTCCTGATGATGAAGAGTCTTGACTCTTCCAACTCCTGGTACCCGAAACTACGAAATGGAGTTATTTCCCGGTCTGCAAAACTCTTCGTTTATGTGCCTCTTTTAGGATTTTGGGATTTCAGATTTTGCAACTCCGGGACTCCTGTGTTGAAGATTCTAAATTCTTGACTTCTCAATTTCCCGGTATCTGAAACTTCGAAATGAAGTTTACGCCCGGTATGTGAAATTCTTTATTGATGTGCCTCTTTCGGGATTCCAAATTTTGCAATTCCGGGACTCCTGTGAGGGGTCTCGACATTTCCATCTCTCGAAATCCCGGTAGATGAAACTTCGAAATGGAGTTTGACCAACACTTGGATCTTGCCATTCGATCATCGTTGCGCTGCTGGTCTTCCTTGATTGCTTGTTTTCCATCAAAAGAACAAGCACACCTTCACACTGCATTAATTCCTCCTGAGCTTACTTTGTTCATGTTTTTCCATCAATGCATACTCTGATCTTGTCATCAATGACAAGCATACCTGCTTGTAAACATGCCAACATGGCGGCCTCAAGATTGCGATTGTTTACGGATGGTAATCCCTATCAACTATCTAACATTATCTAAAAACATTATTTTCAATACTAAATTATTAATATTAAATATTGATATTGTACAATTTAATTCGACAAAGAAGTTTGTACAATATGAAACGGGGAAGCGGTCGGTCGGGCTGGTGATATAAAAGTAAGTGAAATCTAAAGATGTGAATTCGCCAACTTTCACACCTAGAATTTTTTCGAAAAATGAGTAATACATACTAAATATGTACTTCTATAGAGTATGGACATGAGATTTGATAGAGCATGTACGGATCCCGCATTCCATACTTAGCCACTTTTTGGATCGTGGGTTCTCAGGTTGGCGGGCTCAAAATTGGGCCTTTATTGTTCTATGGCCTACAAATAGCACCCATAATTCTGCGATATACAAATTGACAAGCGGACCTGCGGGCTAGCTAGCTCAACATTGCACTCCTATTGTTCTGTGTCCTCCAGAAAACACTCAAAGTTTCATGATATACAAACTGACATAGGGACTCCAGGGCTGTCGGCCTCAATATTGTGATTGTTTACAGATGGTAATCCCTATCAACTATCTAACCTTATTTTCAATACTAAATTATTAATATTAAATATTGATATTGCACAATTTAATTAGACAAAAAAAATTGTACAATATGAAACGGGGAATCAATTGGTTGGGATGGTGATATTAAAGTAACTGAAATCTGAAGACGTGAATCTGCCAACTTCCACACCAAGAAATTTTCCCAAAAAACAAGTAATACATACTTAATATGTACTTTTATAAAGTATGGACATGAGATTTTATAGAGCATTTACGAATCCCGCATTCCATACTTAGCCACTTTTTGGATCACGGGTTCTCGGGCTGGAGGGATCAAAATTGGGCCTCTATTGTTTTGTGTCCTACAAATAGCACCCAAGAGTTCCGTGATATACAAATTGATAGGCGGACTTGCGGGCTGACTGGCTCAACATTGCACTTCTATCGTTCTGTGTCCTCCAAACAACACTCGGAGTTCCGCGATATACAAATTGATAGACAGACTCCATGGCTAGCGGGCTCAAGTTTGCGATTGTTTACGGATGGTGATCCCTATCAACTATCTAACACTACCTAAAAACATTATTTTCAATACTAAAGTATTAATATTAAATATTGATATTGTACAATTTAATTACATAAAATTATTAAAGGATGTTAAATATCTTATTTAAAAGAAAAACCTGCGTATTCGGAAACTTGCGTTCCAAATTTTTTTGTATAATATGAAATAGGGAAGAGGTCGGTCGGGTTGGTGATATAAAAGTGGGTGGAAATCTGAACACATGTATCCGCCAAGTTCCACACCTAGATATTTTTCGAGAAATGAGTAATACATAAATATGTACTTTTATAAAGTATGGGCATGAGATTTTATAGAGCATGTATGGATCCCTCATTCCATACTTAGCCCCTTTTTGGATCGCGGGTTCTCAGGCTGGCGGGCTCAAAATTGGGCCTCTGTTGTTCCGTGACCTACAAATAGCACCCAGAGTTATGCGATATACAAATTGACAAGCAGACTTGCAGGCTATTTGAATTTTAAGGGCCTCGTGTTGATATGATAGCACAATTGGACTTCGACCATTTTATATTCGTTTATTACAATATGAAACGGGGAAGCGGTCGCTAGGGTTGGTGATATAAAAGTAAGTGAAATATGAAGACGTGAATCCGCCAACTTCCGCACCTAGAAATTTTCCGAAAAATGAGTAATATATACTAAGTATGTACTCTTATAAAGTATGGACATGAGATTTTTATAGAGCATGTACGGATCTCACATTCCATACTTGGCCACTTTTTGGATCATGGGTTCTCGGTCTGGCGGGCTCAAAATTGGGCCTCTATTTCTCTGTATCCTACAAATAACACCCATAGTTCCGCGATATACAAATCAACAGGCGGACTTGTGGACTGGCTGGCTCAACATTGCACTTCTATTGTTTCATGTCTTCCAAACATCACTCAGAGGAAACGAGTAATATATACTAAATATGTACTTTTATAAAATATGGACGTGAGATTTTATAGAGCATGTAAAGATCCCTCATTCCATACATAGCCACTTTTTGGATCACGAGTTCTCAGGTTGGCGAGATCAAAATTTGGCCTCTATTGTTATGTACCCTACAAACAACACCCAGAGTTTCGCGATATACAAATTGACAAGAGGACTTGCGGGTTGGCTGGCTCAACATTGCACTTCTATTGTTCTGTGTTCTCCAAGCAACAGTCATACTTCCGTGATATACAAATTGACAGACAGACTCTAAGACTAGCGGGCTCAAGATTGCCATTGTTTACGGATGGTCATCCCTATCAACTATCTAACATTATAAAAAAACATGATTTTCAAATACTAAATTATCAATATTAAATATTGATATTGTACAATTTAATTACATAAATTATCAATATTGAACCCGCCTATCCGGTAACTCACCTATTCGGAAAACCGTGAGCCAAAAAGTTTGTACAATATGAAACTGGGAAGCAGTCGGTCGAGCTGGTGATATAAAAGTAAGTGAAATATGAAGATGTGAATCCACCAACTTCTGTACCTAGAAATTTTCCAAAAAATGAGTAATACATACTAAATATGTACCTCTATAAAGTATGGACATGAGATTTTATAGAGCATGTATGGATCCCACATTTCATACTTAGCCACTTTTTGGATTGCGGGTTCTCGGGCTGACGGGCTCAAAATTGGGCCTCTATTGTTCCGTTCCCTACAAATAACACCCAGAATTGCACGATATACAAATTGACAAGCGGACCTGCAGGTTGGCTGGCTCAACATTGCACTTCTATTGTTTTGTGTCCTCCAAACAACACTCAGAGTTCTGCAATATACAAATTGACAGATGGACTCCAGGGTTGGCGGGCTCAAGATTGCGATTGTTTACGGATGGTAATCACTACCAACTATCTAACATTATCTAAAAACATTATTTTCAATACTAAATTATTAATATTAAATATTGATATTGTACAAATTAATTAGACAAAAAAGTTTGTACAATTTGAAACAGGGAAGCGGTTGGTCGGGCTAGTGATATAAAAGTAAGTGGAAATCTGAAAACGTGCATCCGCCAACTTTCACACCTAGAAATTTTCCGAGAAACTAGTAATACATACTAAATATGTACTTTTATAAAGTATGGACATGAGATTTTATAGAGCATGTACGGATCCCTCATTCCATACTTAGCCACTTTTTGGATCATGGGTTCTCACGCTGGCAGGCTCAAAATTGAGCCTCTATTATTCTATGCCCTACAAATAGCACCTAGAGTTCCGTGATATACAAATTGATAGGTGGACTTGCGGGCTGTCTGACTCAACATTGCACTTCTATTGTCTTGTGTCATCCAAACAACACTCGGAGTTCCACGATATACAAATTGATAGACGGAGTCCAGGACTGGCGGGCTCAAGATTGTGATTGTTTATGGATGGTCATCCTATCTAACATTATCTAAAAACATTATTTTCAAATACTAAATTATTAATATTAAATATTGATATTGTACAATTTAATTACATAAAATTATCAAAGGATGTTAAATCGCTTATTTAAAAAAAATGAAGGAAACAAAACAAAGTTTTTTAAAATTCTATCACCACAAGCATAACAAYGACCAATTTGAATTTTAAGGGCTTCTTGTTGATCTGATAACACAATTGGACTTCRCACAATATATATTTGTTGATTTCAAATTATTCCAGGAGATTAATTTTACCAAGTTCACCGATCAAGGAAAAATGCTAAAACAAGCCACATACTACATTTGTGTCACAACACCATACAAATTATCAGGCGGATTTGCGGGCTAGCTRGCTAAAAAATTGCAATTCTATTGTTTTGTGTCCTCCAGACAACACTCGAAGTTCTGTGATATGACAGATGAAGCATACAACCAAGAACCAACTAAACTCCAAACATGTTGCAAGCAAGTTCCCACAAGGTTCCATAGAGTAGGACGCATCGACCTTTGCATCAAACAATTTGATATACAAAGAAAAGACGTCAGGACATTCATTTTCTCTTACATCTAGTATATGTTCCCAGTAGAAAATAACTGGGGCCATGGGATATATGGGGTTTTCTACCATGCTTCCCATTTTTGGACCGAACAATCTTATGCGCATGCAATATCAAGTACTCAAGTTCGACGAACATTCATCTAGATGTTGAAGAAATATTACAGAGACACATGAGATATTTTCGTTTCCTACCAAATTTTGATATGTATTTTTTTTCCTTCTTCAACCGATATGAAAAATTGCATTGTCCTCATTTAAGGTAAATTTGTTGTGTATCTGAAATTCGCAAAACATGTAGACATTGCTTGCCTTTTTCTGTAAATATGTTTCATACGACAATTTTGCCAACCTAGGAAGCACATTTTGTAACAGAGGCTTCCTAATTGTAAAATGCACAGTTGTGTTTCCCATGGTTCATATGGAAGCATTGAGGCAATTTCCATATATATATGGACATTTTTCACTGCATCACAGAAAATCAATCGTATCATCACTTATCAAAGTGGATCAGAAGCAAGAGAGTTTCATTTCGCACATACAGGTTCAAAGGGGGTTGAGTACACATTCGTTGCAACCAAAACACCTTCAACCTGGGAACGTGAGCATAGGAATTAATACATTGAACAATATCATACACAACTGCACCCCCCCCCACCCCCTGTTAAAAATAAAAAAATAAAATAAAACAAGCCGCAAAAATTTGGTGAAGGCTATTTGTATAAGCAAAGTGAGGATGATTTTGTGGATGTATATGCACAAAAGTTGTAGATCTAGCTAGTTTCTTCAGATCCTGTATTATATCTGCTCGCAAATCTGTTACAAATGTTGCCTGGGTTGTGGGAAATATCCTTTCTCTAACATCCCTTTTCTTTGTTATATTTTTGAAGAGCATAAGTGGAAACTGTCCTTTATGCAATTGTTGTTCCATTGATGAAAACAAATTTGAATAGGTATCGAACAATTGCAGCTGCAACATGGAACAATGCAATATTTTTGTAACTTACTCGAGATACATGCACATGCGAAAGTATAGAACAAAAATGGATATGGAAAGCAGTACCATTGCATTGTCACTGTTCGACTCTCCATCCTTTATATGGAGAATGTGTTGCGAGCCAAGTTTTCTCGCCAGTGTAACAACTGCGCCAATGGTTTCAATTGGGTAAATATCACTGCTCTGTGCAAGCTGGTTGATAGTCCCATCTGGGACGAAATGATATTCTGAACAAACAACAAGAATTTTTTCCACAATACTTGTTTCATTGAGTGAAATAATCCGATCACAATCACCACAGTCATATATGATTTTGGGCAATATATTAAAATTTGTAATGGATATCCCATTACCTGGAAATATCTTTTCTGCATTTTTCTAGGCAAGTTGTGTATGAATAGTCAGTGTCAATGTCATCATGGCCTCCTTGTTTGTTATGTCAGCACGCATAATGGATCTATTTTTATTTTCCTTTTCCAAGTAGGTGTTATAGACGACCATTATGTCCCAGATGAACACTTGTCCAGTTCAACGGTTGTTCAAGCCCTCTATTGATAGTACTTTGGGTGTTACAACTCTAGACCTGGTGACAATTTTTGAAGAGGAAAACTAAAGTGAATGGTAGTGTGCATTTTTTTTTTTGTATTCTTCTTTCATTGGCATAAATCTACAAGTATAAGCATAACTTCGATGAACTATGGAGCCAAAGTTTTGAAACCACACTTCTTAGTTTGCGGAACCTGCGCTATGTTCGACGTCTCGCTTGTACTTGTTGATACTTCTTGTGAACTACAAACCATGTATTGCAGATGACATCAACATATTCACCCTGTCATAGATGAATAAATAGTCGAGGATATTTGTTTGGTAAACATATTAAGAGCAGAGCATATGCATCTTTACCTTTGGCCTTGTCGGTCTGCTTATGTCTGGGATGACTGACTACTCATGGTCATGTCACTAGTCCAATTTTTTCTGATGCAAGCATGTGCAGATGAACATCAGGACTAAACAAGCATATGCATTGTATACTTTCCATTAGAAGGACTAAACAAGTGTAAAATTGTATGCATATGATTTTTTTGACTGAAAAAATGTGTAACAGTAAACAGGGTGTGAGGGTGGGGCACCATGGCCAATCTATATATCGTGGACCCTCGAAATCTAGGGGAGTAATCTTGAACCCGCCATCCCGACACCCACAATTGAAAAAGTGGGTAGGTATGGAATAAGGTAGAAGCATAACCATGGATTTGAAACCGTTAGTCCGCCAACTGGCGCACCAAGGAATTTTCGGAAAGACCACTAAGCAGATCAATTAGAAAACAAAAGGGATAATAGAAAATGGAAAAAGTAGAAATAGAGGGCAGAAAGGCCCATTTCTTCCAAGCCATCATTTTCTATTCTAATATTATATTCCCCCACCCGGTTTGTATATTTAATTTACCATCACAGTTGGTATACCTTTTCGAAGATTGTACCACAGAACCTTCTACTATTGCATAGAACAATTTGTCTTCCTATCCAACCAACCTATTTCTTCCAAGGTAGCAACGCCGAATATGCAATGGACATGAAGGCAAGTTAGTATGAAGACAAGCATGCAAACGAAAGAGAAATAGTTCTATTTATTCCAATGTAACAACAAACAAAATACAATTCACATGAGAATACACAGAAAGATATTATATTTGAAGGAAGAAAAGAACAAAAAAAATAAAAAACAAAAAAAGGTGCAAAGCAACAGAACAAACACAACAAATATACAAATAGTAAATGGAAAAATGAACATTGGAATATGAAATAAGAGTACAGGTATCCACTTCTGTAATTCCTCGTCTACATTCCCGCCAAAGAGTCCATCGTCCTCTCCAGCCATTTTGTTTGTTTAAATGTAGCAATGCAGTGAAAATACAATGAACATGAAATAGGTTAGTATGCAGGAAGACATGTAATGAAGATAAGTTATTATGTAGGAATGTACGCAACATCTACATACAATAAACTAGGTGAACACATATACAGACAATAAATTAAATACAAAACAACTCAATATGAAATAACAGTACAAGCATGCACCTTTCTATCTCCTCTTCAACCGATGCAATCAAGACTCCATCATTTTCTCCAACTATTATGTTTGTTTGAATGTGGGAATGCACAAAATACAATGAACATGAATGGAAGTTGGTATGCACCGGAGAACAAGTAATATGTACATACAGTAAAAGAGACTCAATGAATAGTCTAAAATATAGGCAGAAACATGAACCTTTGCGCTTTTCCATCCATAGCTGTAAATATGTAATTTTTTTTCCCTGCCCAAAATATATTACAAGCCACAAAATATTACGAAATTGCATGGTCGTAGCTAAACGATTTATGGTTTTTTGTGGCAAAGTATCCAGATATGCTTCCACCGATGGAAATACATGTTCTTTATCCTCTACACAGACTGTTGTACCCACAATACAAGATTTTGGTTTTCCGTGGAAAACTACCCATATATGCTTCCAGACATGGAAATATAATTTTGCAGAATCTTTGTTGTACATATCATATCTCAAGTACAAGACAAATTGTATCGTGGGAACAACAGTTTGTGCAGAGGACAAATAACATGTATTGTCATATGGGCACATTTCACCATACATGGCTTATAAATGTAGCCTACATATGTTTTATTTTAACAAAAAAACAATGGATATTGCAATTTCATATGTACTTGAACAATTTTTCATGCAACTATTTTCTTTCATGTCAACACTGAAGAACCAGCAAAATCTCACAGCAGAGAATTTATCTACCTCGCCAGATAGGGAAAATAACACAACTGCATGTCAAATCGTGGGTGTAGGGGATGAACACCGTAAAGCGCCCAAAAAACAATAATAATCCAAAAAACAAAAACAACTCCAACTACCGGCGCAGGATCCCAACCCTGCAAATCCGAATCAAACAAAAGAAAATAGAAAGCACCAAACCAGCAAGAAATCACGACCAAGCCCAATTGCAACCCTAGGGCCCCAAAGCGTAAACCTAAACCCAAACAAACACAACCAACAACCGAGAAACCAACGAACCAACGAACAAGCAACAACCACCGAACCAATAAACAACATATGTATCTCCAATGATTACAAAACTGCAGTTGAAGCACAGAAGGAACCAGAAACATACGACAAACATGCCAGTAGAAATAAAAAAAAATTCTTACTTGCAAACTGCAAACACTGAACAACAAACAAGGAATAGAAAATGAAACTATGGCATGGAAACTTACTCCGAAATGATGAAAGGTGGAAGCACAGGTCAAATTGTGAACCAAACAACAACAAGAAGTAGCAACCGACGAACCAGCGAAGAAGAAACACTCATTGAACCAGTAAACAATGTATGTAGCTTCAACGATGACAAAATTGCATTGAAAGTCTAGAAGAAGGATGAAAGATACAATGCCTATTCAACTGGCGGTGGACAACAATATTGTGCAAAATCACTGCAACATTGTATGGAAAATTTTGAGGAAAAATGTACTCTGAGAAGCGTATCTAGATAAACATTTAAGGTTGTCAGGTTGTCTAAGGACCTCGCGGTATGCAAACATTTAAGTTGTCAGGCCTGTTGGAGGACCTCACGTCATGTAAACATTTAAGTTGTCAGGCCTATTCAAGCATCTAAAAAAAGTGTCAATACATTTCAATACAAATATATGCGGCAAGGACATTATAAACTTTGGAATTATCGATCACTATAAAACTTGGATATCTAAACATTTTAATATGATTAGTACAAATAAAAAAAAACACCATATATGATCTAAGACAATGCTAGTAGAAAAATGCTAAGACAAACATTCGAACTAATGCTAGCATTAATCCACCTTCAAGCAATGCATAAGAAAAATATATGATTCAAAAATATTGTAGACGATGAAAAAGTTTGGATATGGTAACATATAAAACATTGGGAATAGTGAAGCTGACAATAAGACCTCCAATCTGTTATCCAATCAGATCACTACATATATGATACTTTTTATTATATAAAATTCAATGTTTTTAGTTCCATGGTTCCAACAATAGATATTATGAAAATATTTGTGGTCAAAGGATAAACTAATGTGAGGTCAATGAATTATAGATCACTATAGTCTCTTTATGCCTACTGCAGGGACTAATAAGAAATCACTTTTAGTAATTTGATAAGAAAATAAGAAATCACTTTTGATTACTTAATTCTTGTAATGTATATTTTATTTTTATTAACGAAATAATGTATTTGATTCATTTAGAAATATTACTTAATTAATTTATTAAAGTTTATATTTTATTTCTTAATTTTAAAGAAGATAAAAAAATAAAAATTAATAATTTGAAGAATAAAGTAAAATTGATTTTTCATTTCACATTTTTTTTTAATTATAATTTAACTAAAATAACAATTAATAATTTATCAATGTTGGTGGTTGAAATTATCATTTCATATTACTACTAATTTTATCATGTTCATAATTCAAATTCAAGTATAGCATTAGCACACTATTTTATAATGGTTATAAGAATAAAAATAAATGAAATGTTAATATTGTTGGTTGTGAATAAAATTAGTCTTTATGAGTGTGTCACATTTGTGACACTAAGAAGGTTGAAGATGAAAATCACTTTCTCTTAGATCTTAGTCCATATTAGATCTCATTTTCAAAATATGTGTCACACTACCAACCTTCCTAACCTCTTAACTTAACAAAAGTATAGTGATCTTGGAAAACTTCTCTTAATGCTTTCCTAGCACAGAAACAAAATTCTAAAAAATCGCAAGTAATCACTTGCCCTCTTAAGATCGGATAGACCAATTTAGTCTCGGTGAAAGTTCATCATCATCATCATCATCATCAATGTAATAATGATTAAAATAAATAAATATATACGCCTCCACCTTGAGAATTTCGCCACCAAGTCTCCTCATTGTGTCCCTATGTTAAGTTTGAATTCAAAAGAGACAGTGATTATAGATAGTCGTTTCAGTTGGGAAGCTTATCTTTGTACCCATAAATGTAAGTCCACAACAGTCTTCAGTATTTAATTTAATTTGGCAAGTAGCTTTCATTACTGTATCTTTCGGAACCCACAACTTTTCATTTGAATAAAGATAATCATGTCCAGGTTGTGAAGTCTTAATTGAATCTTAAAATTTGTAATTCAAAATGCAAGTCCGCACCAAATATCAAACCAAGTCTCTTGTCTGCCTGGCTGTTCAACTTTACACATTTCTCAAAACACGTCCATAAAGAATAGTACTCCTCACAATTTCTAAGTATGTAGATTTTGGCAGGCTTCTCCCAGTGAATTGAATTAGTTAAAGTGAGGCTCGGTACTCAGTAATAGTTAAGTTCTTAGTAGTTAAGTTCACTTAATGTATACAACCTCCGTACTCAGCTTATTTTTTTTTTATTTTTTTAATATTTTAATTAACTTATTCTCTTGGCAAATTTCTTTCCGATCATATAAAACTTGTTCCATTAAAACTAAGAATCAATAAAAAATTTGAAAATTAAATTTAAAAAATGTTTATTTTTCTAAAAGTTACATTTAATACGAAATATTACCAATCATTATAAAAATTTAAGGAAACAGTGAAAATTAATAGAAAGTCTAAAGAGTTTGACTTAATAACAATTACAATATACACAAAAGTCACACATAATAATGGGGATGTTATTTTATGAATCCTTGGTTATAAAGGAAAAAAAAAGAAACAGAGAGGAAAGAGTTTGTTCACTGCATTTATCACCAAAGGATTTTCATTGCGGATATCGTTATTTCTTTGTAAATTGTTAATTGCATTTTGATGTCGTTATTGGCTTCTAAATCGGCAAGTCGTGACTGAATTGTGTGTTGGTTTTCTATATGGATATAATAAATTGGTCATTTATTTGGAAGATTTTTTGTGATTTAGTGGAAGGACTTTGGAGCCTAGCATTCAAACCTAGAATCAATCCATACTGTCGAGCTATCTAAAACCACTGAATTGTGTGTTGGTTTTCTATACGGAGATAATGAATTGCTAATTTATTTGGAAGATTTTGTGTGATTTAGTGGAAGGAAAATTGCGTGTATGGAAATAATGAATTGCTCATTTATTTGGAAGATTTTGTATGATTTAGTGGAAGGATTTTGCAGCATAGCATTCAAAGGCAAGCATTATCCACCATGCACTAAGAAAATGATTGCTTAGTGCATGTGGATTTGTACCCAAGTACTTGGTCTACATGTATGGCAAGCATTATCCACCATGCACTAAGCAAATGATTGCTTAGTGTAAGTAAATTTGTACCCAAGTACTTGGTCTACATGCATGGCATGATATTTTGGTGGATAATGCTTGTCAGCATTCAAACCTTGAATCAATCTGTACTATCTGGCTATCCAAAACCATCTAATAAAAGTCAGTTTCTTTAAATTGGATGTCCCACACCATAATGATATGTTTGAATTCCAAATGCTTATTATATTCCATGAATTAGATATCACAATAGATGAATAAGATATCACAATAGAAAGGCGTTGGCTAAACGTTTTACCTTTTGGGTTTTCTGGCAGGAATTGGCCGGAATCGATGTAAATTTGGACAAAATTTCTATTTTATGTTGTTTAAATTGTCTTTCTGAATGCATAAATGGATTCAATGTGCTGAAAAACTCCTAGGGAACTTGGATTATACAAACTTAACCACTCAAATCTGCAGATCCAACCATTCATCATCAGATTTCTGGAAAAATCAAACGAAAAAAGTGGCTAGAAACCCCCAAAAGGTAGAACGTTTAGACTACTGCCAATAAAAATATACAATTTACTTATGATGATTTGCAATTTTTTTCAAATTTAATTTTTTAATTTTTTTCTCACAAATTCCTTTCAAACTGGGAAATATCTGTCACTTCACTTGTGCTTATCCATAAAAATAAAATATTTAAAAAATAAAAAATAAAACATTTTTCTTTATTTATAAATAATAATTTGATTTGATTAAAGCTTATTGTTCACCAACATTTAAAAACATTATGAAAATGTTGTACGTTTTTAAAAGTCAAAAGTAATTTTGACGTTGAATTGAAAGCTATATTGTCGAGGGACTCATAATATTAAACATATGGGATATGAACTGCATGTGACCAAGTTTATTTGTGTACATTCATTTATTTTCTATGGTGGGTGACAACTTTTAACGAGGAGGAGGACATACAGTTTGAAATGTGACCAAGTTTAGTTGTGTACATTCATTTATTTTCTATGGCAGGTGACAACTTTTAGGGAGAGGAGGAAAACACAAAATTTTCTAGCAAAACACAAAATTTTCTAGCAAGGAAAAAAAGTATTGATATCAAAACATGTTTATATAATTTTTTAACATTGTATTCTCTTTTGTTTTGACATGAAAGTTTTGTAGAAGTACATTTATAACATTTTTCAAGGGTACAAGAACTTATTCTGTTGAATTTTCAATCTACAAGTTTAAACCTAAATTTTGCAAAAATGTAATTTGTATATGGCTACAAGGTTCAGCCTCAAAGGAGATAAATGATCATTAGGTCTTGCTTTGGGACATAGAACAAAATGTGTTATGGGTAAGGAGAAAATTCATGCTTAAAACTTCCATTTATATGTCTTTTAAGTGTTGGAGTTGGCCATGAATGATTTGAACTTCAAGGTGATATGAAATATCATATATCACCATTAATTTCTGATTAGAATAAAAAATATGTATGCTGCAATTTTTTGGCCATAGCTAGCTTGATATTGACAAATTTCTTTATGGGATGAAAAATAATGTTTTTTTGGTAGTGATCAACTAGTGCTTTTTCCCAAGTATCAGTTAGTCTACTTGGTTATCTTAGCAATATGAATATCCCAAAGTGTTTCTCCTTAACATTGGTGCATTATTGTTTTTATACCTCTCTATATTTAGAGAAATGTTTCCTATTTTTTCATATTTTTAATATTTTCCAATGGATAATTCTATCCTTATTTAGTAATTACAAATAAGAGCTCAAGAGGTTTTGCATTTACACTTATATTGACTTAAATAAAATGAATGGTTTATTGTTGTTCTCAGATGAACTTTGTATCATACATGGTTTCTAACAAAGTTTAGTTCTACATTGTTCAAGCAATGTGAATTTAATTATAAAACAAGAATGGATGGTGAGAAACTGACTATATTTTGTTTGGTCATATTTTTTATGCTTCTCCCTAACTTTTATTAAGTGCAATGTTACTTTTTCTATTCTTGGATATAGGTTTTTTGAGTTTGTTGAAGGATTCAATCACAAGGCTATAGTGGTTTGAGCAATATGGGAATGAAAACATGGTTTATGGCTCTCTTTCTATGGTTGTATTTCGTTCTACTCTCACAAAAAATTGAAAAGTTGGTTGCTATATAGATTGATTTCTAATCTTTCTTTCTAGGGTTTACAATACATGCAATGGTGGGCACTAATCTCTAGTGTCATAACCAAGTTGTAAAAGGTCAAAGGATTGTTGTAGCCAAGGGAATTTTGCTTATTGTTCAAATCATCACAATAATCCTAAGCACAACTCACTCCATGGCTACTATTGTCAATCGACTACCATTCACCAATCCTTGCATCTACTTGCCTACTAAATTCTGCAGCTTCACAACACCTCCATCTGTGATTTTTTTTTATCTCATATGGCCCTAGCAAATGCATCCTAAACTTCCCTGGGTGTTGCAAGTATTTACTCTCATAAAGGAAAACCAAATCTCCTTCCTTAAAGTTCTTCTTCTTAATATGTTTGTCATGCCAAGCCTTATATTTTGTTTTTTGTACTCCCTGATGGAAACCAACTACAATCCTGTTAGTTGGAAACGAACTTGCCAATATTTCTTGAGTTGCGCCTCTTTCTATCATATTTGTAATTGCTACAATGTAGAGACTAGGTATCAAATACTCTAGAGGAACTACTACTTCCTGTCCATACATCAGTCTGAAAGGTGTCTTCTTTGTAAGATTCTTGCATGTAGTTCTATAGGCCCATAACACTGTTGGTATCTTCAAATCCCAGTCATCCCTATTTACATTACAAATCTTGGTTAAGTCATTCTCCAATATCTTGTTAAATGCTTCCACTTTCCCATTTTCTTGAGGATGGTACATAGAGCTCTTCTGATGATGTATCTTGAATTCTTCAGTCATTGCCTGTATAGTACTATTGATAAAATAAGTCCCTTTATCACTCATCCTAATTCTATGGCATCCAAACCTTATGACTAATTTTTCAAATAAGAAGTGTGTTGCAGTTTCTTCACTACAGTCCTTCACTGGTGCTGCTTCATCCCATCTGGTCAAATATTTTATCGTTGTAATGATATACCTTGCTCCCGATCTTCTGGCTGGTGGATTGATTGATCCTACAAAATCTATTTCCCACTTGTCAAACACCTTCAAAGTTACTTGAAGTCTTAATGGAATCTCATCCATCCCGGATGGATTTCCAAC